>JAKTUB010000063.1:24521-49883 GCA_030556465.1 Metschnikowia picachoensis
TCTCTCACATTAGCTCATCCCCACCTGGGCGAAGTATCGAAGGCATTCTGTGCGTTACGAATACAGTCAAAGGCCTTTTTATAGCTCGCCCGAGAGGCTTGAGCAATCCGCGTGCGCGGAAAACGGGACGCACCAGGCAAAGACCAGTGACAGGCGAGTGAGTCTGAATCATGAGGTCTATAAACTTGAATTCGTGAACACTAGTGTTGCAATGCAGTACGACCCAGGAAAGGGTGAATTTATACTCGATCTATGAGATCATTGTACGTTGTACAATATAAAGTGGATCTAACTTGGTGACGGAAGTGCACAGGTTAAGATAGCTGTAAAGCACCACAGACTGAAAGATGTCAATACCCGCCGACGAGCGTGGAAAGGTAGCTTCTAGCACGGAAGAATCCTAGTAGTCATATAACGCCAATGGGCGATATAGGTTAGTTTTATGCTCCTTAGACCTTAGAAGTCACTACAGAGAGCCAATGGGCAATTCTCTAAGTTACATCGACCTTGTGAAGTCTTTGGCTTAATGAACCATCGAATTCATGAAGTCTTTGTTAACAGCCAAAGGGCACAAATGTTAGCCTAGAGCTACACAGTCTACGAAGACAAAGATGGACAGGCAAACGAATTTACTGTTCAGCAAGGTACGCATATTTATCAACACGCACCGAGTCCTCGGTCGAAGGATCATATCATACTACAGCTGATCACATTTACGTAGGAGACAACACCTCACACCTTTGGGATCGGCAGCGAAATTCACTAACAAAATCCCACTGGGGTAAATTAGAGACAGTGCTTCATGAAACATCACACACGGGCGCATGTCGGCACTTCACATACCTGGTACGTATCTTTATTTTGTGGTATACAAGTGCTTGCAAACATCCTTGAAAGAATTTTGAACTTTGAGTTGGCCACAACGAGGTTGCAAACTCCTATGTGTCATGAGCAATTCTGCAAGAGGTCAACAGAAATTTGCTTGTCCTCATGAGTCTATGACATCGCATGCAAAGGTACGCGAAGAATGAGCAAAAAGACGACATACTTGACAGCAGTCCCCACACTGCTGAGCCGAAAAGAGGTCTAATTGATTGGGATAATCAAATGTACCACGAGAAGCGGAAAATGTGGCTTGCCTTAAACAGTCACTGGAAAAGCTGAAGTTTACATTTCGAGAACTAGCAAACGTGGCTCATGTGGAATGGCCACTAGAGATGCTGAGGCTAGCAATACGAGAAGCGGGAAAGGTGGCATATGTGGAATGGCCACCGGATAGGCTCAAGTTGATGCCAGGAATATTCATCAGTCTTGGGAGTTCGTGAGAGAAGGCCGAGCTCTGTCTTGCGAAAAATAATATCACTAATATCCCCTGGCGTATACGATGTATCTCTCAGAATCTTGCAAGAGAGTTAGAGTTACCCTTAACTCTTTGCTATGAATTGTTGATAATGGTGTGACACGAGGATGTAACGCCGTTCACTTTGGCTGTCATCATACACGAAGACAATTGGAATGTTAGTTAGCAAGATGCGACTCATTGAAACAACTAGTCACACAGCTACTGTGCGGATTTCCTAAAAAAAACTTCTTGTTAGCTGTCAACAGACAAAAATTTTGAATGAAGCTTTGAGTGATGTGAGAACAAATCACTTGAGACCTAATTTAAGAGGTTCTCTCGGCCTAATTGCTGTGGAATTAATAGGCCGCTATGAGGAACATGTTCTTCATTAGACATCACCCCATGGCAACAGAAGCGAGTGTACCGGGCGACAACACCTTTTCGTCGGCTGGTGGCTCGTCACCATATTGCAAAGCACATACGTCGATACTGTTTAGAGAAAGGTTTGGAACGTCGAACGCTGGCCACACCTCTGTCTGTCGGAATAGATCCCTAACAGTATCACAGACGATCATTCAGGACAGTGTTGTGAGAATCGTTTTTTTTTTGTGGTGTTGCACGTAGGCGCGTAACCACGCATAAAAAGTTTGGCCGGACTTTCTTACGATTACTTGTTACGTGAACTGCGTAACTAGTAATTACTTGACGCCCCAGAAAATGTCTTGGTTGTAGCCCTGTCAAAACTTGGTCTCACGGGCTTTATAAAGACGGGGAGGGGGAAGAGGGACACTCTGCGAGAGATGCTAGTTTTTCCCCCCATTTAATCCAAATAAAGAACAATGCGGCATTCTTTGTGGCCTAAGCCTCTTGACGAGGTAAGGTTTTATTTTGACCGCGTTTGTAGACGGCTTCTTTGTGAACATGACTGTGTGTCTCTTGGCGAGACAGGACCCAGTCTGCCGTCGATGAAATCGAGTCCTACTTTTATGATGTATTCAGCCGTTACGCGGAGGAGGTCGAGGAAGATTTGGTAACTTATTCCAAGTATGGGTCGAGAGTGACTGGAAGTAGTCATGCAAATTCTCTGTGTCAGTCTAGTCATCTTCAAGAAAGCGATACTGAGTATCATCTTGAACCCGAGATCGATGCAGAATTTGTGCATGAAGTAGATGCCTATCTCGAAGGGAATCGAACACGCCACTGTCTCAACATCATGATGTATCACAAAGACCGAAGAGAATTTGCTCCGATCATATATCGAATCGCGAGAGACTGTTTAGCCATTCCGGCTATGTCAGCGCCTTCCGAGGCTCTTTTTCGATATCGTAACAAAAAAGAGAAATCGGTGTTGGATTTTATGCAACAGCGTGTTAAATGCGCTGCACACAGGTGATTACAGTATTGGGTGCTGTGGTTTGGAAGGTGCTTCAGCCAAAATCTCTCCTAGCCTACTGCACCTTGTGTATCTAATCTATGCTATATCTCGCTTAGAAAAGTAGTAGAAAATTTCTCATGTCACATCTACGGTGAAAAAATTTTCACTCCACGCCCGCTCTCTTTTCCGGGTCGTGCGCCTCCCGAGGTTGCTGTCATCCCATGACCTCAAAAACCAACACCAAGTCGTGTTGCATTTTCCTTGTGTTTCGTGGGTTCGTAACAACGAACAACGCTTAAGCGCATCTTTACGATTACGTGAGTAATTAGTCCATTTTTTGAAATACGTGCGTAAATACTAAGCCTCCGTGGGTAATTACGTGCGCTTTTAGTGCCATTGCTCGTTGTTACGAACGATTTTACTTCACTGGGTTGATCCATACCATTCAACCGAACTAACTATAAACATTCAACATGTATGTTGTGCGTATAATTCTTAGGTACATACATCACGTGTTTATTCGCGATATACAACGTGATGTCTATCTAATAAATACCCTCACTCTCATTGGTCAATGTAGGTGTGAAGCTCATTCTCTTAACATTTTAAATAGTGTTCCGTTAGCGCGTAGAACACAGAACACAGAACACAAGATCCTTCTTGATAACTCTGACGACAACTTCACTTACTATCCTCATATTATGTCTGATAGTTCTGACTCCGACGAGTCGGTATCTCCTTCCTCCAAAACTACGGTCGAACGCTTCCGTCAGTTTAGCTTCCAGTCGCAGGTACACCCTGTGAGTTCCTTAGTGAACTACTGCAGGTTTTCAGGGAGTATTGGAGATTATCTGGTCTACACACGACCATGAAGCCCGCGCTCGCAGTGAAAAATTTTCACCGAGCCAAGAGAAAAAATATTCCTTTTCTTTTTTACCACAACAAAAAAGTACATAAAAGATCATACACGGGTGCAGGAGGTCAAATACCATCAGGCCGAAGCACCTTCCAAATATTGTTCCCAGATTGTAAATACCTGTGTGCGGCACATCTCACTCAGTGTTGCATAATATCCAACAACTACTATCCAGGGAAGGTTGTCACGTGATATCAGTGACAGGATAGTCGGTGTATGCACGCCGGCTCATCTGGGTGAAAAAACTTCTCACCCTGCTCTCGCCGGACCTAGTCCCTTCTTCTCTTTGAGGGTCTAGCTATAGTAGTAAACTAGGTCCTAAGTACATAGATACTCGAAACAGATAACTTCACAATTGAAAAAGGTCGACGCTGCGCGAATCGTACCACTACAGAATTTCATTTCGTGCATAAACCGGCAGGATTTTTAAGTAGGTTCGATGGGGTCTACCATTTTGACGCCACAGAAATCGCACCACAACAAAGGATACTCATGCAGAGTATCCATTCGATGCGACGCTGTTCGACCATTTGACAATAATTAATGAATTGATGCGATACTCATTTTTACATAAAAGGTACTTTTACATTCGTAGTCACATCAAACTGTAAGATAGGCACATGCGCCAAGTTGGGATATTTGGCTAATCGATGGCAATTGACGACTTCAGGACGCTTCCATCGGTGCGCGGAGATTTACAATTGCGATGACACAAATGATAAGGCATGGACCAAGCCAGCAAATTATTTTCCGTTGTCTTCTGTAAATACTTCACACTGACAAAGCGTGGAACCGAACAGCGCTTTATTTGGCTTTGAGAAGTGCCCACTTTGTCAGGGTCACAGTTTTTATTCCAGTTCAAACTGCATTGAAATTCATGATGTTTGAACTTATCCCGTATTTGGTGGACATACTTATGGGGTCTTTTAAACGTGCCTCGCAGCTTCACCAACATTATGCTGTCTCTTTCGCAACACATTCTCTATGAAAGCTTCCCCCGCTTTGTAAGATGATCTAACTAACGGCCCGCTTGCAACGTAGAGAAATCCCATTTCCAAAGCCTTATTTTTCCAGTAGTCAAACTTTTCCGGTTTAATGTACTCGACTACCTTCATGTGGCGCCTAGTAGGTCTCATATATTGGCCAAAAGTCACAACGTCACAGTTGATCTCACGCAAATCGGCCAAAGTCCTGAGAACTTGCTCGTCAGTTTCTCCGAAGCCCAACATAAGGGAAGTCTTGGTGACAAGATCCGGCTTCATTAGTTTCGCTTTTTGAAGGATCGAAAGTGATTGCCTATAGGTGGCTCTTCTGTCTCTGATATATGGGGTCAATTCTTCAACCGTCTCTAAATTGTGAGCATAGACGTCCAAGCCAGACGAAGCCAAAGTCGCACAGCTTTCCAAATCGCCCCTGAAATCACCGCCCAAAACTTCAACGAGAATTTGTGGTGCTTTACTTTTGATGCGCTGGACCGTCTCAGCAAGGTGGTGTGCACCACCATCAATCAAGTCATCCCTGTCGACAGTCGTCAAAACCACGTATCCCAACCCCCATCTCAGAATAGCTTCTGCGGTATTTTCCGGTTCCATTGGATCAGGCTTAGCTGGAGCTCGGTTTGTCTTGACAGAGCAAAATCTGCAGCCTCTCGTACAGGTATCTCCAAGCAACATTATGGTGGCCGTAGACTCTGATTTTTTGCCACCCCAGCATTCTCCTATGTTGGGACATTTGGCTTCTTCGCAAACTGTAGCAAGCTTAAGCTCGCGTACATCTTGCTTCACTTTATTGAAGGACCGGCCCTTTGGAATAGGAACTTTCAACCATTTTGGGAGTCTTTGAAGAGGGTCTTCTCGTGCAAGCTCCAACGGGTCTAAGGTCATTTGTGAGGCTTTCCCGCTCACAAAGTCGTCAAAAGAAGGTCCTTTATTCAATTCATCTGTGAAGACAGTTCTTTTCCTCCTTGTTCTGATGGATGCGCCGGATGTTGCTAGCGATCGGATGAACGTTTTCAGCGTATAACACGCTGCCTTGCTGATCATCATCATCACAGGGTTGTGTATGGTTTCGCATTTCCCCAAAAGTTGAGAAGCACCCGAGGATCCTTCATACAAAGGTGTGACTCGGTTGACTATGCTTGACTTCCCATAATATGGGCGTCTAAGTAATTTTTCAACAAGTTTTGTCCTTTATTGCATTATTTTGTATATACTTTGAACGGCGTTAGTCTGTGTGCCACACTAAAGAAGCCGATGGATACGGTCATCTGTAAATTGTTCTATATGGTCCAAATCAGCCCACCACTGAAATAAAAATGTCTCACAGATCAACTTGAACCACGGGGTGAACTCGAGGTCTTTGTTTTTAAACATTTCATTTAATTCTGCAATACTCACATACTTGAGGTCCTTGACTTCATTCAAGTTGGCCTCGATTTGTATTTGATGTGTAGATTGAAAAAACAAGATATAATCTATCTCGTGTTCACCCCATTTCGACGATTCGTCGCCGCTGGCAGACTTATAGTGGATTCTCGTCAAAAACTTGAACCCGGAAATAGGACAGTCTTTCTCAGGTATGCCGAGTTCGTGGAATAGCTTTCGTTGGGCTGCCACCTTCGCCCCGGCCACTGCTGTATTCAAGTCATCCTGATTTTCCCTTGTACGCCCATCGATACCAAGTTCTGAAGGCACACAAAGAGGATGAGAGCAGCACGTGTTTGTCCACATATTAGGAAATGTGATTTTTTCGTCTGCTCGCTGCTGCAACAAAAGTTTACCGTCTTCACTGAAAAGAAAGACCGAGAACGCTCTATGCAACAACCCCTTGTTGATATTGCTCATCAAATGACATATTTTTTTCGTACCAGCCCCAACTGGTGTATCAGAGTTATCCACAACGATACACAACTCTTCCATGAGCTTGATCTGCTCCTCGTCATGTCCATCAAAGACATGTTCACTTGGCATGCTACTTCCAGCTGAAGTAGGAACTCCAGAAATCTTTTCGATTGAAGTTATCCCTTTCCACTTCTCCAAGATTTTCAGAGGGGTGAGAGACGATACAAGCGTGGCATACTCTGACATTTCTGTTAGTGACGAAAGTGGGGATCAGGTTTATCATCAAACGACATTTTAGCCCATTTCGATGCTCGTGGGTTACCTGCCGGAATCGCGATTACGGCGGCCCTATTTAATTCAAAGGCAATTTGTGGTATGTTATTGTTATTTTTCTATTTTGTACATGAAAAGCTACATGAATTTGTAGCCACGAGATTTGGGATGTCTGCAACTAATATAAAAACATTTTCAAAATGTATAAACGGGCATTCTTTGACAGCCGCGCAAACACACTACGAAATGAGGAAAAAAAAATTCGCTGAAGAGGAGGCACGCCAAAAGGGCATAAAAATCGTGATGAACGCAAGGTTTTTTTCATTTACCACCAATTATCCTTTTTTTGCGCTAGTTCAAGCCAAAAAACGGCAGGTGAGAGAAGCACAGCCATTTGACAGCCTAATTAAATTTTATACGCAGCCAAGCCAAGATATCAAAAGGCATGGTAGCGAAGGAGACCCCAAATTAAGTATGCGGGATGGGAGGATATGCAGTAAATTCGCGAGAAAAGTCATGAGGTCATCTACCCCGCATATTCGTGTCGATTGGTTTGACGATATTTGTATCTTTACACTATGAATCAGAGAGATACGGGCGTCTTCGTATCTTAGGCGTATCTTAGGTGACTTCGCAACTTAACCTCTAAGCTTTTATTATAAACAAAAGTCATATATACTGGTCTGCATGATGCCGGAGGTACTGATGGTATTGCATATTGCTAAATTTGGGGTAATGAGTATTCACCGGGTAGCGAAGCTGGCTAGGGTATATATACATTCATGTATAGTTTTATGGAAAGCTAGTCATGAAGCAATAAATGAAAAAAAAATTGCATAGAGCAATAGAAGAGTAGTATTCGCTGCTTGAAGAGAGCTGCATGCGCTCGGAACAGCTGTCCTTTACGTTCACCAATTGCGCTGAGCGAAAAATGAGCTCGGTATATGCACGACCTCAAACATCGTCGAGTCGGTCAGATTGAAAAATTCATCTCATACGTTGTACTTAACCCATACCAAGAAAGATGTCATCAACGCAACGCCCAAGACGCTTTGTCAAGCGCCCAGATGACAAGGCAATGAAGGACCATATAGAAGTTTTGAGAGCTGAGATCAAAAATTTGAATTTTTCTAACGCGGAACTTAACATCCAAATTGAAAAGTCTGTTCTCGACTCCGAAAAAGCCGGAGAGAGAAAGATTTTACAGGCTAAGATGAAGGAGATCATAGCCAAACAAAGCAAGTTGAAACAAGAGAGGAACTTGATTCAAGACCAAATCAAAAACGTAGATGTTAACTTGAAAAGAAGGATTGGCGAGATTCATAAGTTGACCGCGAAAAACAACTTCAAGTCAGTTGCCGAGATAGATACCAGAATCAAATATTTGGATGACTTGGTGGGTAGCGGGTCTATGATTTTGGCAGAAGAGAGAAGATACGTCAAAGAAATGAGCTCTTTGCGCAAGTTGCGCAAAGATTTCACTGAAGTTGAGAAGCAACAAGAGGCGATTGACAAGGATAAGGCCAAGATTGCGGAGTTAAAGCAAGAATTGAACTCACTTGGTAACAAAGAGGTGCAAAAGCAGTTCGAGGAGACTCAGAAAGAGTTGGACAAAATCCACGAATACAACAAGTCGGTCCTCAACAAAAGATCAGAGTTGATTGCCAAGAGAAACGCGAATTCAAAAGCCAAAAACGAGAAGTACATTGAGATTAGACAATTGAGATCTGATTTTGACGCGGCGTTCGCGAAGTTCAAGGCTGATTTGGCAGAGGAGCAGAAAAAGAGAGACGAGGAGCTCAGAGCGGAAAAAGAGGCAGAAAAACTGATTAAGTTGAAAGAGAGGGCCGAGAGATGTTTGGCAGAGGCATCTATACCGGCATTCACCCAGGAAATCAATGAAATTCAGTCTTTGTTGACTTATTTTGATCCTACTTACGTGAAACCCCAAAGCAACACAGTTGTGGAAGCTACGAAGCCCAGCTTTGAGCCGAAGACAAACATCAGGTTGGTCGAGATGCCCACCGACGTCATCTTATTGAAGAAGGAACAGCATGTGTTTTTTGAAGGTTACAAGTCAAAGAAGACCAAAAAGAAGACACAGAAGAAGAAAAGCTTCACTGTTGATTCCGATGTCATCAGGTCCTTGACCAATTTGTCGATACCTTTGCCTACTACCACGGAGGAGATACCTCGGACTATCGTTACCTTGAAAGAGACTTTGTCAGCTTTGAAGGATAAGCAAGAGGGGCAAACAAGCATCAACATCAAGAAAGCGAAAGAGGAGATTGCCAAACTAGAGGCCGAGCTCTCTGATGAAGATGATGTTCAAGATAACGAGGAGTCTTAGACCGCAAAATCTATATATTTTTTCGAAAGTATCTTATTCCACAATAAATGTTAAAGCCCATAAAGTCTATGGTGCGGTGACATTACCAGTGCTGCATGCTTTCTGATGGAAATGACGAAAAACGAATGAAGATATTCGGAGAGACCAAGATTGTCATCTATAGTTTTTTGTCAAACAATTTCCTTGCGATTTCATGACGGTTTTTCCTTCTTTCTTCTTGCTGAAGTCGTGTCAAAGACTTTGAACTGCGTCTAGCTTAAAAGAGAGGTATTACCTTGACGCCAATGATTGCATGATACACCTCGACGGAGTCTTTATTCTCAATCAAAATGATAGAGATTTCTTCGGCAGAGCTTGCTCTCAAGGCTAATCTGACTTCTATCGAGTAAAGAATGCTGAGCTCGCCTGCTTTCTCCCTAGACCTTTTCAAACGAACTTTGATCGACAAATCTAATCCCAGAGGGCATTGAAGTAGTTTCCATCAGATAAAAGGCTCCTTCTTGCTTCAAGAAGCATGAGTTTCATCTAAAGTACAACGACAAGAGAGGAAAATGCGGGAAACACCTCCCAAAGTCACTGAGCCTCAAAGGCAGTTGATGATGCGGGATACGAACGTTTTTCTTATCTTAGTGATAATGATTCTTTTGATGACGAAGAAGTCGATCTCAAAGCTCGAAAGGCCTGAAGACGTAAATGTCTTCACCTACGATCAGCGAAATAAAAAAAAAGGAAACCTGCGCTTTATCAGCTTACGAAATATTTTCTGTTGGACACTCATCCCGATTGGGATAGGTATTTTGGGATAGGTATTTCCCAATCGGGGGTACACGTCATCACTGTTGCAACGTACACCTATCCCAATCGGGATGGGTACACGTCACCAGTGTTGCATCGTACAGCCCAATACGACGTACATGTCGGATATCCGATCCTGTACGATGTGTACGAACGTACGATGAATACGATGGAATACGAAAGTCGTGCTTTTACCAATGTTTTGGGGATGGATCGGCATCATCTCGATGAACGCCAGAACTATAAGCTATTCAGAATTCATTTTGTAATCTCTTTCGACAGTCTGGTAAGTTGTTTTGAAAATTTAGTCTCGCGAAAGATTGTCAACTTAAATCACGATTTCCACGGCAGTCGGATTTTTGCCTTTGCTTGTTCTAGCTGCATCACATGAATCTCCATCCATTTCTTCACACATCTCTTCATCCAGCTCGTCCAGCTCGTCCAGCTCGACCCCGCTGTCAGAACTTGAAGGAGTTCCCTTCGAGCCCGATAACTTATACTTGAGAAACGCCAACATCTTCACCATTTCCGGGGATATTCGATTTCTTTTCTTCGTATTAACATCATTCATGCGGGAGAATAACGACTTCGAGGGTGCGGACATAGCTGGTATGGCCAAGTAATCTTTTGCCATATCAAAAAGAACGGGGTATGTGCCTTTTTTGGCTTGATACAACTCAATGATACTCTTGTAGCGCCCATCTCTTTTCGTAGAGAGGTATAGCTCAACTTCGTTCACCTGAGCGACAGACAGTTCGTCGTCACTCAAAAATGTCAAACTGACGGATGCTTCCTCAGAAGACGATTGAGGTCTGGTCCTCACCCCACTATCTGAGGTGTGAGAAGCGCCACGACTCTGCTTATTGTCGAAGATTGCCTTATAGCGACGGTAAGCATATCTGAATCGCTCCTCTACCTCAGTAATGACATTATCCGGGAACCCTCTTCGTCTGAAATACTCGAGCTTCATTCGAGGATCAAGAACGGAAGCAAAGTAAAGGCTAGTATCAGTATCACATATGGGATAGTATGAATAGAGTTTGTCGGAGGCTTCCGGTATTCCTTCAACTAGGTACGGATTCGACGCTTCGAGGTCGTCCGAAATAAAAAAGAAGTTCCTTCAAAACCTTTTCAATGAAAGGAATGGTCAAATGAACAGTTGCTTGCTTGGAAGCCTGAAGCTGAAGAGTTGGCTCGTGATAGATGGAAAGAACTTTCTTCAAAGTCGTCAAGTAATCCCATTCCGATGAGCTGATTTCGAGAACATCAAGATGAAAAGCATTTCTTTCTCTCTCATCAAGATCCCGTACCAGCTGCAAGAAACCGTTAATCTCAATTTATAAGTAAACAAAGCGATCTTTCATATTATGGGTAGAAATACATCGGGTTTCATTGTCCATCAACAAAGTTACAGGTCCCCCTGTCGCATTCTCTTCCAGCTGCCGTCGTTTGACACGATCTGCGAACATAAAGTGGAGAGTGGAAACATCTCGACCTCCTTTAACAATCGTTCGAATTTTGATAGGTAAAGCCGCTGGACTTATCGACCAGTCCTTTAAATCTGGGAACTTATCATCGATGTCTCTAACATCCTTCAACTACTGTACAGTATCCGTCGTCTTCCTGAACCTTGTATAGAGCAATATAGCCCCAGATGATAAATTCAAAACGTGGCCAGCCCACCAGATATCTCCCTGGAACTCGACGATTCCTGAGGTTTTCTTATAGTATTCGTCAAAAGTTTCAAGCAAAGTATTCATTGGCTCAGCATTGTCCCTGGTAATGGAGATTATACGATGCTCTATACCATAAACGATAAGATCCCAGAGTCGCTTCCTCAATACGTCACCCATTATGGACTTCACGTTGTTAAGAGCCTCAACCCCGATGGTGTAATGTTTGAGCTCTAACAAGTTGTTGTAAAAGTGCAAGGTGACCCCAAATATTTGTATCGATTACTCGCTTTTCACTCATCAAGAGTAAGGCCAAATCGACCGTCTTTTTTGGCAAGTTCTTGCTTCAAGGCGCTCACTTCCAGATCTAAGAGTTGCTTCATTCTCTTACATATCGCGGCTCTGGATATAACCTTTTCTAATCCATGCCTCGAGTACTGGACACAATCCTTAGTCTGCGCATTGGCGCAGAAATTGAAAGACACATTACCTGCGATCAACGATCAGCATGTCGATAAATTTTAGTGGTAGACCTTTGGATCGCAGACTCTCTTTTTTTCTTTTTTTCTTCTTTCTTTTTTGTATTACGTGAAACTCCTTGTCTGCGTTCAGCAGGATATAATTCTGTTATAGGCCGCTTAAATAGCCTCAACCCAACGAGTAGGTCACTGGCTAATATCGTCTTGTCGTACAGCACTTTGCCTTCTTCCACAGTTATGAGCGTTTACTCCCTCAAGAACAAGGAAACGCTGATGTTTTTTTCGAAAGTGATGCTTTAAAGTTGATGTGTTCGATCGCGATGGACGCGTATATATTTGACGGCATTTCGTGCATTTCTGTACAATTTTCAATGGCTTTCTGGGTGAAATTGACTCTTTTGCTTCCTTAGTAAAAAACCAAAAAGAAAGACGGGTGCAACAAATCCACTTGCACGCGAATCGGGTTCAGTAGGGGTATCATCGTCGAATTGACACTAATGTCAGCCGCTGATTCTGACATTCGATGAGAGGAAAAGTGGTAGCTTCGAGAACGGTGTAAAAAAATTACAATTTAAATGACGCCACGTCACAATGGGCAGCCATCCATCCAGCGAGTGCTGCAGGACTGCCCAGGCCAATTTCAGCCAACAATGAGAGGTAACAATAATTTATTCTCGAAAGGGAATATAATGACCTTTCCCGCAATCCACACTTCTACACCCACCGAGGAGACAAATTAGCCCAAAAAAACTCACTAACCCTGTACGAAATCGTACTTTGTTATAGACGAAAGTACGAATACGATGGTTCATCGTATCGTATAGACGAAAACGAAGGCTCATCGTATTCGTACAATCATACAGCCCCAAATACGATGGTATACGAAAAGTTTGCAACACTGATTTAATCTATGCTATATCTCGCTTAAAAAAAGTCGTATCAAATTTCTCATCCTCCATGTGAGATGAAAAATTTTCACTTGGCGCCCGCTCTCTTTTCCAGGTCGTGCGCATCCCGAGGTTGCCGTCGTCATCACTGACCTCAATAACCATTACGATATTAACCAGGTTTTCTTATTAAAGAGAGAGAGACAGTGACGTGAAATCACTCGTAACAACGAGCAATAGCACTAAAAACGCACGTAATTCCGCGCGGAGGCCTAATAATTACGCACGTATTTCAGAGAATGGACAAATGGCTCACGTAATCGTAAGGATGTGCTTGTTGTTCGTTGTTACTAACGAACGAAAAACAAGGAAAATACAACACGACTTGGGAAAGTGTATTTTTCCCTTTTTCTTGAAAAAAAGAGCAAATCGTAATAGAAGGGAAAAAACTATATATCTATAGACAAAAAACCTCGCATACGTCTGCTTAAAACAATATAAAACTGTCTTGGCAACTGCCCAGACATTTTCTGGAACTGACGATTGTGACAAATAATCGTAAGAACGTGCGGCCAACTTTTTTATGCGTGGTTAGGTGTCACGTGATAGCAGTGCAGGATAGTCGGTTTATGCACACCGGCTCGTCTGGGTGAAAAACTTCTCACCCCAGAGATGGGCAAAGAGTGCGTAGCCGCGTAGAGAATTTAATACGCTACGCTCCTGAGTAGCTACGCTCTTTACTCTACTTTACTCTACGCTACTCCGTAGCTACGCTGAGACTCAGCGTATGCGCTGCGTAGAGTAAAGAGCGTAGAGATTGTATGCAGTATAATATCTATATGGTTAGATAACCGGTTTAAGGGTATTTCAATGGCTAGTTTTCGGACAGCCCCTGGTATGCGTGCCCAGAATTCTTTCCGAACCGTGAGGTCGCGAATTGCATGCCTTGGAAACGCGTGAACCGTGAATGGAGTGCCTTAGATTATCAGACGCGCCATGTTAGGTGTTCCATTTAGGCAAGTACTACGAGTATTGCCAAGCAATGCACCTCCGATTTTCTTGACGCCAGACCCGAACTAGAGCTTTTGAAGGACAGAAAGAAAGCTTTGAGCTAAGTGCTGACCACAATCTTGCGACAGATTATGAAGAAGAGCTGGAGGATAGTATGAACATTTTCTTGCAATAGACCACGGTCACCAGTGCAATGAATTCGCTTGCTCTCTTTTTCGAGAAAATGTTTGTACGTCCGACTTCATCTAATTATACCAGTTTCTTACTTTGTAACTAGCGCTACTTGTTGATATATCTATTCCCAGTAATACTATCGACTATACGACATCATTCATGATTCATACCCAAAATTTGAGACACAGCTTCCTAAATTCTACGCTACGCGACGCACTCGTAGCGTTGCCCGATTTTCACGCTACGAATGCGTAGAGTAGAATTTTTCGCGGCTACGCTACGCAAAGTAGCTACTTTGCGTAGCGTAGGCCTTTTGAGCATCTCTGGGGTGCGACACAACAACTGGCAAAAAAAATGCTCTGGGGAGATGCGCGAAGTCGGCGCGATGCAATCAAAATGAGCTTCTTTATACCTGTTTGGAACCACATTACAGAAACAATGAGCTCACACCCAATTACTCAATCCTTGTCTGAGACATCAAGACCTGCCAAGGTACCAAATAATTTCAAGACCTCTTTATGTATACCATCATCAGCAATATCCTGCACCAACGCTCCCAACTTACAACACATCACGCACGTGGCTTATCAAATCGCAAAGGCTGCTACAACATTCAAAGTATCGGAAATAGTTGTGTTGGAAGTATCTGATAGAACGGCTCAATTGCAAAACGATGAGTCTGGAATTTGTGTGCTGCAAGGCAATAAAGGCAATCAGAAAATCAAGTTCGATACTTCGACTGAAGAAAGGGCTGCACACCCTGAGGAGACGCGTACATCATCAAATTCAGCAAAGAAAGAAAGCAATGCTCTCTTGCTCGCCAGCCTCTTACAGTATT
Source organism: Metschnikowia picachoensis (assembly GCA_030556465.1). Taxonomy (NCBI): domain Eukaryota; kingdom Fungi; phylum Ascomycota; class Pichiomycetes; order Serinales; family Metschnikowiaceae; genus Metschnikowia; species Metschnikowia picachoensis. The sequence continues at coordinate 39,475 of JAKTUB010000063.1, forward strand.
TTGTCACACCAAATTATCTAGTGAAGTCGGTCTTTAAAGTTAATCCCTGTCGAAAAAAGTTCAATTATGCTGAGAAGCTCCCTAAGATCAGCACACTTCCATTCATGAGGAACAATATGATGGGTGGTGCCTATAAAGAGGGTTTTACAGTCTCTAAACAAGCGCCAAAGGTCAAGAAAAGAAACAAAAAAGTAAGTGCCGTCAAAAAATTGAAAGTGACAAAATACGTGAATGTTGGCGGCTCCAGTCTAATGGAATTGAATGGGCCAGAAGTCCCCATAAATGTTAGAGTCACGGTTGATACGAAAAATAGAAAGGTCGTGAGCCCGGAAATGGCCTATGGAATTTCCGGATGCAAAGCGTCTTTTGGATATCGCGTTCGCATTGCAAAGACGATGACTTCCGTGTTCGCCGAGCTGAGTTATCCTGAAGGTTATACGGAGTCAATATTCGTGAATGCTGACAACTATTTCAAAGGGTCTCCGCGTACCCAACTCCCGCTCAAGAGTGGTAATTGGAGGGGTCAGAGCTTAATAGTGATTGCAAATTTGCGTGATTTAGAGCACGTCTTTGAGCAAGAGTCTATTAAAGGTATCGAGAACATAACCGAAATGTTTGATGCCGAGATGGCCGTCCCTGCGGGGCTTCGCATCGAAGACGCTGCTTTGGTGAGTATGGCGATGGTTTATCAGTCGTGCGCAATGCTGTGCACACATGCACGCCGAGTCTAGACCTTCGGAGCAAGTCAAATCATGCTTAATCTTCATATCATAGCGCAAGACATTAGTAAAATTTCGTTGAATGAAAAACTCGCTATTTTGATTTGAGTTGACTCTATGAAAACTATGGGCAATTCTTCATAACGAAGTGAGGCCTTCGAAAGACATTTGCTTGTAGATCATATATGAAATCTGGGCTACCGGCGCATTCCTGTATCTACGTGCAGGGTTGTTTTCTTTGTTTACTTTCACCACTTTTTCATATCCTCTTCGTTTCTACTCTTACGACAGGATGAAATCAACGTGACTTAATCTAGAGTTTATAGTGGTCTAAAGATGAAATTCGGACACACGATTGATGATGAATATCACATTAGCAAAAAAAAAACTTTAACGAACGCATTGCATTCCAAAAACATTCGGACGAGAGATATGAAAGGTACTGCATACCAGATTGTGGGTCCAGAAATAGATTTCCCACACCAGAAAAAACTCGCACTTTATTTATAGTCGCAACACTCTTTCTTCTCGGAAATCCAATCAAAATGCAACTCAGGTTTCTTTGTGCCGCTGCAGCAGCGATATCAAGTGCAAGTGCTTTGGGTGATGTATGTCTTACATTAACTGATTCAGAGGAGAATGAAGAATCCTTTTCAATAGAATGAGGACAATGTTTACTAAGATTAAAGCTTGGCTTCAACTTGGGAGTTAAAGACAATGAGGGAAACTGTAAAACTTCCGCTGAATACGAAAAGGATTTTGATCATTTGAAGTCTTACACTTCCATCGTGAAGACTTATGCTGTTTCTGACTGCAACACTTTAGAAATTTTGGGCCCCGCTGCAGAACTGGCCAATTTTCAGGTGATGTTCGGGATCTGGCCAACTGACGACGCTCATTTTGCTGCTGAAAAGGCCGCCTTACAAACCTACTTGCCAACTATCTCCAAGTCCACTGTGAAGGTCTTCACTGTTGGGTCCGAGGCTTTGTACAGAGGCGACCTTACAGCAACTGAATTGGCTGATGCGATTGATTCCGTCAAAGATTTGTTGAAGTCCATCAAAGACAAGAACGGCGAGTCTTACGAGTCTGTGCCTGTCGGGACCGTTGATTCTTGGAATGTTTTAGTGGATGGTGGTTCCACCCCCGCTATTCAAAGTGCTGATTTTGTTTTTGCAAACGCCTTCTCGTATTGGCAAGGACAAACAATGCAAAATGCATCATATTCCTTCTTCGACGACATCATGCAGGCCTTGCAGACGATTCAAACTGTCAAGGGCCTGACTGACATCGATTTTTGGGTGGGAGAAACTGGTTGGCCAACAGAGGGAACCTCTTTCGAGAGCGCTTCCCCTACCCTCAGCAATGCCAAGAAATTCTGGCAACAGGCAATCTGCGCTATCCGAGCATGGGGGATTAACGTCTGCGTTTTCGAGGCCCAGGACGAAGCGTGGAAACCGGACACCTCTGGCACAAGTGATGTGGAAAAACACTGGGGCGTCTATGACAACTCATACAATTTGAAATACTCTTTGGATTGCAGCTTCTGAAGCTGATTCGGCTCGTGTATGAGCGTGGCCACCCACTTTGGTTTCGTTTTTGTAGTCAATGTACGTAGCTTATAATAAAGAGAACGTGCGAATAGTTTTTGTGTCATGATATAATCCGGACTTCCCTATAAAGGGCGTGTAGATATTCTTATCTAGCTTAAGGTTACTTGTTCCTCTTCCTATCCGCGACCCTGGGGTCTATCCTATAAATCAGTGATGGTTATCTCAAATTATCTCACTTTTTCGAATATCTGAGATAATTTTTTTCCATGTCTCATATCTGAGATAATTTGAGATAATTTTCAGATAATTTGGCATAGTCCAGCATATAACCTTAACTGCATCTTTCAAGAGAGTAAAGTAAAGATACTCATGTGCGGCAAGACTACGTCTCGTCTCCGCCCAAACACACCTGTTCAGCTATTATTTCATCACGAACTTACAGAGGTATGACCTTTATCAATTAAATTCAAAACATAAATCATATTTCATCACGAACTTACAGAGGTATGACCTTTATCAATTAAATTCAAAACATAAATCATATTTCATTCGGAAACTTGTACTTTAGTCGTTCTCTTCGTCTTCACTCACATCGGAAATGCTCCTCAGATCGCCGTCGAATTTGGGAACTTCCTTGAGCCTGGAATCATAAGATTCTAGCTCGACTCTAGACTATGTCTTGCATTTAAGGTCTCTGCATCGTCCAGCTCCGCATCGCTCAACTCTTCATCGCTCAACTCTGGATGATGCCTGGAAACCAAAGTCTCTGCACCGCTGAAATCTGCACCGCTAGAATTTGCATCGCTAGAATCTGGTAAAATGTGTGTGGTATCCAAAGCCTCTGCTTCGCTTTTCTCTTCCAGGCTATACAAATGACTGGCACAAAGATGCGCCAATCCCGTTCGATTCTGCAAATCACTGTTGTCAATACACTCCGTTTCGCTCGTAGTCAGTGAGCGTTGCTCTATTCGGGCCTCAGATAGCTTTCTTTTTCTACAATCTTCCACGTCTTGTAAGTTGACGATATCGCTAGGCTGCAGCTCGCCCACACCACTCGGATGTTGCTCGGGGTTGGAGTCAAGAGGTTTCGCGTGATCATGATTTGGAATTCTGGTCTCATTCGATTGCAAGATCCTCCCATTAATGCTCCAACCTCCTTTGTATGATCTGCCACAGACTGAACATGTACACACTACGAATCTCTGATTCCCTCTGACGAAGGGTTGAAGCTCCCAAGAAAAAGCACCTGTGGCAATAACCCAGGGCAATTTTTTTGATCCCCCAACAAGGGGCAACTTAAAATTCGGATCTTCTAACTTATTTTTTTAAAGGTCATTTTGATCGTCAAGAATTGTTTTTCTGATACGGTTCAGTGTATTGATGTGCAAAGATTTCTATGCTAATTAGACGAAGAATAAAATCTTTTGAGGATTTCAGCCCACTTCATAACTCCCTGGCGTCGTCGAGCGCGTGGCTTGTGAAAAATGGGCATTGGGCGAGCTGTTTTCCTCGCACTGGACTCGCCCTTCAAAAGATTTAGTCGAGTTTGCCGGTGATAATGGCGGTGCTAAGTCCTCAAGAATTTGTTAAAATTATCTCAAATTATCTCAGTTATATAGATATTGCTCGAATATCTGAGATGATTTTTAATGTTATTTTTATCTGAGTTATCTGGATATTTGAGATATTATCTCAATATTATCTCATATTATCTCAAATATCCAGATAATTTTTCGCGCAAAGTGCAGATAATTCCATCACTGCTGAAAACCAACACCTTCTTCCACAGCTTTATGAGCCTTTTCTTCCTCAAGAATAAGGAAACGCTGATGTTTTTTTCGAAAGCGGTGCTTTCAAGTTGATGTGTTCGCTCGCGATGGGTGCGTATATATTTGACGGCATCGTGCATTTCAATACAATTAGCAAAGGCTTACTGGGTGAAACTGACTCTTTTGCTTCCTTAGTAAATAGCCCAAATCGAAAGACAGGTGCAACAAATCCACTTGCACGCGAATCGAGTTCAGTAGGGGAATCATAGTCGATATTGACACTAATGTCAGCCCCCATTCGATGAGAGGTAAAGTGGTAGCTTTGGGAACGGTGTGAAAAAATTACAATTTAAATTACGCCACGTCACAATGGGCAGCGATCCAGCGAGTGTTGCAGGACTGCCCAGGCCAATTCCAGCCAACAATGGGAGGTAACAATAATTCAGAATGACCCGCAATACACACTTCTACACCCACCGAAGAGACAAAATAGCCCAAAAAAACTCACTAACCCTGTACGAAATCGTACTTTGGTATAGACGAACGTACGTACGATGAGCCTTCGTTTTCGTTCTATCAGCCCCGAATACGATGGTGTACGAAAAGTTCGCAACACTGGCCGAAGACGTATTATACTGTATACAATATAAATAAGTCATGCATGGTGTGTGGGTGCTTAACACTTTAGCCTAAATAGGAAAGGGTGCCTTCCCCAAATAGAAGATTAGATTCCTTTCTTAACACCGGCAACACTAATTTAGCAAATGCAATAACGACTGCAACGCACCGCCAAAGATGTGGTTAAACGCCCACTTTTCAGACTGATTTTTTTTCCGGTTCATCACTTGTATCAGATCAAGAAAGGGCTATATGCGTTTCTCGAGTTTGTCGCGATCAGTGTTCGTCTGTAAATCCACGGCACTTTGCCTAAGTTATTTTCTTGACTCTGCCACGGGCGTTTTTAAGCTTTGTGCTAGAAACGTCTACCTCGTTTGAGAAGGAATCAAGGAATTCTAGTTGCTCATCCACCTCTCTATTGATGGTCTGCCCAATCTGCCTCTGTCGAGCAACAATTCTCCTTAAAGCTTCCAACTCCTGATCCTGTTGGGCATGTATCTGCTGCTGGTGTTTAAATTGCTCCTTGCTAGACAAATCGATAGTCTCCGTAGTCTCCGCGGGTGCGTTGGACGCCTGGTAAAACACTCTTTTCGACAATCTCACATTTTTTTCGGGAAGCTCACGCAGAGGCTTCTCTGTCACGATACTTTCTATTTTTGATTGTAAGGAAGAGATCATTGATGTTCTTTGCTTGAGTTCTTGAGACGAGAGCTCGCCCGCTAGTGATAAATGTTGTAAAGCCGCCGCAAGCTTCTCGATATTGGGGCGAATGTACTTGGCAGCCTTCTCGCGATTGGCCAATTTGGCCGCAAGATCAGTTTCACCACCCAAGTTTTCTGCCACTACCTTTACGTTTGTCAAGTATGTTAACCATTGTTGACACAGCATACTCGCCATATCTTCCGTGATGAGAAACTTATCATCCGGGTTTGCAGCACTACTCTCGTCCCTGAAAAAGTCAGGCGTAAACTTGAAATTTGAAGGAAGACTCAAGAACTCATGGACAAGCGTAGAATTATGGAGATCTCGGTCTCTTATCACAAGACCCAAGAACCGCGCGAGCTTGGTCTGTCGCTCAGACGCAATTTTCTGTTTACTAGCGAAAATGCCGCATTTCGGCGGAAGCTCATAAGGAAATTCGGGTTTTGGTGTTCCTAGCTCAACACAAAGCGCGTCCACTAACGTCACGAAGTCCGAGTAACGTTTCGAGGTTTGTATGCTTCGTAGGGGCAAGCGCACACAGAGGTTATAATGTATAACACCGTTTTTTTCGATGAAATCCGGAATGGTGATCATGTTTTCTGGCTTCTTTATGACAAGAAGAATCTATTCAATGGGATTTCCTGCAAATATTCAGGAGATTGTTTTGCTATCTGATACACGGGCTTCTGACTTCTGTGCTGTCACAGCTTCAGCCGTAGCAGTAATAGTATTCGCGGGTTCCTGTTGGATTATATGCAACACCGTGTTAAATGCGCTAGCACCCAGGTAATTACAATTGATGGGGAACTGGGTTTTATAGTGGTTCAACCCGATGTAATCTGGGTGTACGTCCACGCATCTATTTTATATAGTCTATCTCAACGAAGGAATTATCTGCATTTTGCGCGAATAATTATCTAGCTTTTTGAGATAATATGAGATAATTAGAGATAATATCTCAAATATTCAGATAACTCAGATAAAACTAGCCTTTAAAATTACTTCAGATATTTGAGCAATATCTCAGATAATTTGAGACAATTTGAGATAACTGTAACAAATTTTTGAGGACTTAGCATAGAAATCTCCGCACAAGAATACACTGGACCGTATCAGAAGAACAATCCTTTACGATCATAATGACCTCAAAAAAAAAATGAGTTAGAAGAGCCGAACTTTAAGTTGCACTTTATTGGAGTGGGGGGGGGTCAAAAAAATTGCCCTGGGTTATTGCCACAGGTGCTTTTTCTTGGGAGCTTCAACCCTTCGTCAGAGGGAATCAGAGATTCGTAGTGTGTACATGTTCAGTCTGTGGCAGATCATACAAAGGAGGTTGGAGCATTAATGGGAGGATCTTGCAATCGAATGAGACCATAATTCCAAACCATGATCACGCGAAACCTCTTGACACCAGCCCCGAGCAACATCCGAGTGATGTGGGCGAACTGCAGTCTAAAGATATCGTCAGCTTACAAGACGTGGACGATGGGAGGAAAAGAAAGCGATTTGAGGCCCGACAGAGCAACGCTCGCTGATTACGAGCGAAACGGAGTGTATTGACAACAGTAATTTACAGAAGCGAACAGGACTGGAGGATCTTAGTGCCAGTCATACGCAGAGGCTGGAAGAAAAGAGCGAAGCAGAGTCTCTGGATACTACACACATTTTACCAGATTCTAGCGATGCAGATTCTAGCGATGCAGAGACTTTGGTTTCCAAGCATCATGCAGAGCTGGAAGATGGAAAGCTGATCGATGCAGAGACCTTAAATTCAAGACATAGTCTAGAGTTGATCGAGTTAGGAAATAATGATTTCACGTTCAAGGAAGTTCTCAAACTAGACGGCGATCTGGGAAGCATTTCCGATTCAAGTGAGGACGAAGAGAATGACTGAAGTACCAGTTTTTGAACAAAATATAACTACCCTTTTTAATTTAATTGAGAAGGGTCGTACCTCTATAAGTTTGTGACGAAATGATAGCTGAACAGGTGTTTTCGGGCGGAGACAAGACGTAGTCGTACTACATAATAGTCTCTTTACTATCTAAAGAAATACAGTTAAGATTGTATGCCGGATTATGCCAAATTATCTGGAAATTATCTCAAATCATCTCATTTATCTGGTTAACGTGCAATATGAAGGTTCGAGCATCACGGTAGTTCGAGCAGGCGTGCGAGCGCCACGGAAATATCACGATGTGTGCTGTTCTAACACTCATAAGTCTTCCAGATTACCTTACTTTTTTAAAAAAATTCGATCGTATAAAAATTTGATGTTTGAGGTTTGAAGGAAGAGCCTTAGGAGGAGATTCGGAAAGTTTTGGCGGGGCTATGATTATTTTATCAATGACACAAGAAAATGCGCAAAACGCACCAAAATGACCCACAACTTTGCGTGCGAATTACGCAAAATTTTTGCCGGAAGAACTAAAGTTTCAGGTTACTGGCGCTTTTCGGAGCATGTGTAATTTGCAAGATCGATTTTCCCCGATATCTTCGCTAGTCTGATTGATGCGTGCAGATGAGATCAGAAAGCATCAAAAGCGGCGAGAGGCGCTCATTGAGCAATTACGGCGCGCGAGGCGCGACAATTCCTACAATGACGCGTCCCGCAATGGTACATATATTGTTGTATTATGTGCAACACCGTGTCAAATGCGGTTACACTGGTGTCGATACAAAGTGAGACGATAATTGGAAAGTGCTTCGGCCCTTGTAACTTTTTAGGACCTGATGCACTTGTGGGTATTATCTATACTATCTTAAGCTTAAAAGTAAAAGAAAAAGACGTTCCCACTTTTACTGCGGTGAAAAGATTTTCACTGCGCGACTGCTGGCTCAGCGGGTCGTGTCCATACTCCATTTAATCCTGTACCTGGGACCCTGAAAAGCAACAGACTTTACGTCGCATCAATCAATCAATTATCATTAAGTGGCAAATATAGCTAATTGCATTATTTGGCCACAACACCTAGTCGTGCCACTGGCGAAATTGCCTCTCGAAATGTATGTCGAAATGTCGTCAAAATGCCACAATACGTAAGTGCTGAACAGGCCATGGGCTTTTGTAATCCACTCGCCTGAGGAACAAAACAAGTTAATTGACGCAATTCGAATGACAGTCTTAAATTACGCTCGCTGAATAAGAGTCATAACTAATGGAAATCTAGACTTCAATGTTGCTTCTCATTCGGGACATTTCGTCGACTATCCGATAGACCCACTTTTCAAGTGATGGACATTAGCGTTAAGACTGACACAACGGAAAATGAGAAACTTGTCGCTCTGGACTTTGAGATGAAGACAGGCTCTCTCCCTCGATCTGTGGGGTATGGTCTTTTCGAAGGTGAAATTTATATTTGAAGATCATTCTGATGAAGAAAGACATGTGTCTTCCTAAAGGCAATGCATTAGTGTTGTAGTCCAATAATGCAATTAGCTATATTTGCCACTTAACGATAATTGATAGATTGATGCGACGTAAAGTCTCGTGCAAAGGGTATTCCACTATGTCTAGTCACAACAAACCGTAAGATAGTGTTGACACAGCATATCTCGCGCCAGTGGCAATCCTATATATAGGAAGGACCGCACCAGTGATGAGCAAATGGCGTACCGACCGTACGCGTACTCCGTACGCTGCACTCCGTACCGTACGCTCTGTACTCCGTACGCTGAACACTATGCAGGAGAGGAGATATTGCAAATATTTGGTTGAGGATTTTCATAGCTACAAGAAAGGTAGGATTTACTTGAATCGTTTGTAGAATAATGTCTATAGAGTGCAGAAAAATTAGAAGATTCACATATCTAACTTTCGAAGACTTGAGTGGCCGTTGAAGTATCAACGGTTACTTCGTCATCATCAGCGTCGTCGACAACGAGCCAATCCTCCACTCCCGCATCCTTTTGTTCGTCAGTATCTTCAATAGGCTGATCAGCATCGTCCTCTGTGTCAGCATCGTCTTGGGGGATATCGTCTTCTCGAATAATTCCTCGGGACTTGAGAATTGCTAGCATTCTTATCGTTGTTGGCAGAAGCTTATTTCTCTTCTTGGAAATGACATCTCCCATGCGAGAAAATAAAGCCTCGGCCGGTGCAGACATGGCCGACGCAGCGAAATAATCCCTGGCGATGCGAGAAATAATTGGAAATGACGCTTTTCGAGTCTTATGGAATGAAACAGGGTCCTGACACGGGCTTTCGATAGGTTCCTTGAGATACCTCTCAATCTCATGCTCTGAGTGCACGACGTCAGTCTGACTCCCGAAACGAAATCTTCCAAGCCCTGGAGATGAGGTTTGCGTCGCGTCCTGAGGTAATATTATCACGGCATCCCTGTACTGAACCAGATATTGGGAATAAACGACATAGTCAAATGTGACCTGCACATATACCCTCCGTACGGTACTCCGTACCGTACGCTGAGTACGCTGCCTGCCTCCGTACGCGTACGCTGAGTACGCGATTTGCTCATCACTGGGGCCAGTGTTGTTCAATCGAGCGTAGTCGAGCGCGTAACGTAAAATTCGATGCGTAATGAGAAACGTTTCAACATTTCCGTAACACGTTACGAAACGCTAGAATTTTTGTCCGCGTAATCAATTACGGCTGCGTTTTTACGCTCAGAATAGGGTATCAATGTATCATGGATAAAGAAACGAATAACTCGAAACTTGAGGTAGTTATAAACTTTATGATTTCACACAGCTATTGTCAGGGTCCCTATATAGTGCTTCGCACTATAATCGGTCTTCTCTGGTTCCGCCTTGCTCAACTCGATACCACGCGTTGCTGGCTTAACCAGTAAAGTCTCTTACATACACTCCTCTATACAACCATATAAATAGTCACCCTTTCCCCTGCAGTGAAAGGGCTCTTCAGTGAGCTATAATGCACATAACAATCATGCATTCCCGGTGAACACTAATACATCGAACCTGACAGCTATAGCTTGTGTTCACAAAGTTTATCTGTGTCTTCTTCTGCAAACTCACTGTAGTCGATCAGAAGTAATCCGTCATCAACTCCAACCTTACCACAGTAG
>JAKTUB010000064.1:0-49310 GCA_030556465.1 Metschnikowia picachoensis
GGCTTCAGCACAAACAAGTCAGTCTAGAATTCCTCGTGATAACAGAAAGATGTATTCTTTACGCAAATTGCTTGCGACCCGGTAAATGATTTAAAAACACAAATGTTCGACAGATGCAACTTTTCAGAAAAATGTTGCAGAGACAAGCACCACAAGTCTCGCTGAACAACACTCCTTCCTTTGCCGGACAATACTCCTTCCGTTGCCATAATGCTAATCGCCACCGTTCTCGATCCCAGCTACAAACTCAGTTTTTTCGAAACCGAGAAGCGTTTTCCGCAGATATTGTCAAGTAACATCAAGAAAAAGTTAGAAGCTATTTACCAGCTTTATAAGCTTTTTTATGGGGAAGACAGACAAAAACTGGGAGAGATTCTGAAAGGCATCTCAAGTACCGTGAGGGCTAGTGAGAACTTCCAGCATCTCAAGAAGTATAAAGCCATCAGGGTGGAGGCGAACGAGACTGAGACCTATCTCAAGGAGGAAAAAGAAAATGCAGAAGTCGTTGACTTCTATCGCACTAAGAAGGGGAGGAATCCTATCCTTTTTCAGGTCGCGAAAGACATTTTGGCTATCCCAGCCATGTCTGCACCGGCAGAGTCCCTTTTTTCAATCCTCGGCGATATAGTCACAAAGAAGAGAAACAAGTTGTACCCAGCCACGACGAAAATGTTAGCTGTCGTCAAGGATATGGTAAAAAAATTGGGCCTGATGATATCGAGCTGGGTGTGGATTCTGATGACGAGTCCTTTGTTGATGATGCAGAATTGTGTTCACAAATCACTCACGAAATGAATGAGAGCGAGGATTTTGAGATGGAAGTTGACTCGAATGAAAACAATTCAGTTTGTATACTACTTGACGAGTGAAAACTCTTTTACTTTGGTATGAGGTACCATCGCACAGATGGAAAGAGGGATTATGATATGCTGAATTTGCGTATATATATATTTTTTAATGAACATCTTTATCAGTGGGAGAATTGCAAGACTTGAAAGAAAAACCGGACTTAAAGATTCGCCGAAATCCTGTAGCATGCGCCTGTCCCAAATCGATTGTATTTTGCGTAAATTAGAGAATACGAATTACTCAAAAAAACGATTTCGTATTACTAAAAGTAGCGTAATACGCATTTACGTTTTCGTATTTTCACCACGAAAAATCGTAATCGTAATACGTTTAACGATTCCGCAGGGGTCATCACCACGTAATTCGTAAAGTTTCGTATTACGCGTCGTAATGCGCAACACTGATTGGAACGACTCTGTGCTTATGTTCTGGGCGATGAGTGTGCTCCTGAACGTTCACCTTGAACATGGTGAGGCTGCTCGTGCCTCAGTCGATATGCTACTTTGCTTTTTCCCATACGTGCACCAGTTATGATTCCCATTCTACGTCTCTTGTTTCTAGCCTTCAAGCTGACCTTGTGAGTAGCTAGCGGCCTGAGCTTAATTGCAAGAATTCCCAACAGGTTATCATCGTCGTCGTTACAGTCATGATCACTTTGCCCATGCGATTCTGTGACCTGCAGGCGATCAAGGGTTCCTTCTTCTTCGCCAATTTCCACCGCCTTGTCTTCGTCGTCGAAGATTGTCTCAGCCTCGTTTATTATCATTTTTAGAGTTTTGAGAACTGCCAAACCCTTTTTTTTATTTTTTTAAAGATATATCATATTATAGGACGCTCTCGTTAGAGTATGGCAGGCACACCCAAACAAGCGCAAAAACTATACAACATACAGTAAAAACCTATAATAGATCGCAACTTCGCCCAAGCATCGTTTGGCGACACGAGATCTCTCATCGGAAATGAATCCGCTTTGAGACCTCTACTCAGAATGAACTCAACTAATCAGACTTATCAGACTGTCATCGGCCCATGGGGTTGGTCCTCCCAAGAGCGCGAGACAATAGTCGATTCAGGAGGGGGGCGTGACTAACACCATTGTCCGCCTCCCGGCGCCGTCCTGAATACGCCTTACGTACCACTTTCACAAACCAATTGAGGTTGCGCAAGTTTGTAAATGATTTATCAGTAGGTGCAAGCATTTCTCTCAAGTTCATTGGCCTCGGAAAGCCTATTTTTGTTCCACCAGTCCCTTAATTGTACTTTAGCTCAAACTGGTTCGTCTTTTTGGTACCACATCATTCAAGCCGGAGAATAAACATTCACAAGGCGCTGAAATGGCGGGCGTTGCCAAAAAAAAATCTCTTGCCATTAGATAGAGAATGGTGAAATCTCTCTCTTGAATGTCATAAAAGGTGCCAATATCCTAATCACCGTTCTTTCTTTACTCCGAGAGAGATATGCCTTTATTTAGTCTGACCGTCCAGACCTGTCACTTCAGAGAAAGCTCTCGCGCATACTCCTCGCCTCATGATTTTCTTCATTGAACTAACTAACAACTGGACACAGAAGCTCTTTAATACGAAAGGGGCAGTCATTGAGGAGTCTTTCCCGGGCTGTTTCGAACATCTTGCCTACGTGACGTATGAAGTTTGCCATAAACATTCCTAAATATGCCTTCAATTTTTCAAACCTATTAATTATATATTTCACAGAGCAAAATACATACCGAGTTACTAATATATTTCGTGAAAAAATTATTTTTCGTGATTTGAGGCATATTCATATTCATATTATTCGCAAATATAAATATAGTATATTTGCTCAATTACTAAAAGCGCGCGAAAAACTTATTACCGGCAACACTGAATAGCGTGATGACCACCACGTTCATTTACTGATGGCCCTACAACTTCGCATTATCATATATCGTTTGATTTAGTTGCATACTTACAGACTTTTAAGATGGAAGACTCGCTCGACCCAGGATTGCCTTGGCTAAGTTAAGCTCCGCACAATTTCATGTAAATCGGTAGTAAGTCTGTAAAGATCTGCTTCGTGAATAGCGTTATTCGAGCACAGGTCCACCGCCAATGACCATGTTTTGTCCGGTACCTGGTGACCTTGGGTATAATGGATTCCATGTTTCGCTCTTTTACTTGGCCCCTATATATAACGATCACGTCCAGGATGCCAATGTCACGATCGCTTTGAAGAACCTCACTAAGAAAAACGGAGTTACTAAAGAGAAACGACTCAATGAGTTTCTCAGAATGATAGAGAATACTACATTTGACGTCAGGGATTACCATATTCTAGTATGCTGGCCTCAATTATACCTACGTCTTGCTGTCGACTCTCAGAAGTCCGTGAGACATCTTGCTCATCAGATTCAAGCAGTGTATATGAGCAAATATGGGCCGCGAGAGTTTAGCAAATACTTGAAAACTGCAATGCCCATCTGGCTCCAAGAAATGTTCGACGACAAATCTGTTGCAATGTCGGTCAAATCTGACCTTCTAAAGTGTTTTTCTGGAGATGAAGCGAAGATCAATCATAAAGTCTGGGTACTCTGTCATGAACAAATTGTGAATTACTGTCATGCGGTTTTAGTTCACGAGTCAGCGTCAACTATTACGGACGAGCGATCTGAGACTACTGAAGAAGTCGCTTTGAAGTATCACAGAGCCGTGAACTCTGCTATAATGATGATTATACAGCTACTCAGGCTTGCAAACAGTCATCACCAATCATACAGTGAGACAGCTTCGGTACAGATGAACGAGATCTTGACACTGGATCAATTATGGGATAATGTTGGCTCGTGTGCATCAAAGGGCAATTTGAATACTGCCCTCTTGAGATCTTACTTTGTATTGATTTCGGAAATGTTTTCTTTGGATGACGAAGGTTCACTAAGATACTTCATTTCGAATGTTCAAGATCTAAAAGCAGTTTTCAAAATAGTATCTAAGAAGTTTGTGAAATCCGTCAAGCTTGCACCTTCCTCTGAGATGTCTTCCACCATCGCCTATTCGACCGTGATACTAGCAGCATTTAATAAGCATTCGACATGGAGGGAGAACACAAGGCACTCGTAAAGAGCTCCTCTGAGTAGTATATTTCGAATTGTATGGCCTCACTGGGGTGCATAAAAATCTCGGTGCACTAAATCCCCGGAGTCATCGAACGTCAGGGCGAAGATGTTATCACCCATAATATAATTGATTTATAATATGATATTAATATCACCCAAAAGTATTATGGATAGTCATAGTATCCCATAATATAGTCAATATCACCATGACTATCAAGACTGGTTTAAACATCTCCCAGCCAGAATAGTCACTTTCATGTGTCATGTTGTTTTCTTTGTCCTCTAAAAGAGCGTTCATGCCAGAAAGGTCGTATTCCTTTCACGAGGAGCCCCAGTAAAGACGCACAAATTGTACTGGTACAAAAAAACTGTGCACGCCAGAATTTAAGTAATCCAAAAAAAGTCAAGCCGTAACAAACTTACTCAAAATCGTTGACTAATAGACACTCCTGTTTTTTCCCACGTACAAAACTGATTGTGTCCAAGAGCTTGGTGCTCACGATCAACTCGCGCACAGTCCATTTCCCGCGATTATATATCTCTGGCACGGCCTTGTTCATGGGGATGATGAGGTTTTCGTATAATGTCTGGAATTGCACGACCTCGGCAGCTGCCATGTCAGTTTGCTTATCCATTCTCACGAAAGCGTCATGTATCCAGTCGGGGAGGTACTGTTCTTCCAGAGCCTCGTCACTGTAGATATTCTTGTTGTAACATCTGATAAGGTATAATAACCACACTTGGTCCATGAGTTCCTGGTCCAAGATATCTGCGTAGCTGGAAACTCCCAACGTGACAAGCAATGACTGGGCGAATTTGATATCTTTTTTGTAAATAGTTTTCAAGGTTAGAATGCTGGCCTTGTGCTCGACCAAAAGTGCGTTTTCCATGTGTTTGATGTCCGATACCGCAGCGTGCAAAATGGCCTTTTGCGAGCGCAAGTAGATGTTTATGATCTCGGCATTTTTATCACTTTTCACGGTATTCACGCCGATAAGTGCGGCCTTGGACTCGACCGCCTGGCGCAAATGGTTGAGCCCACTGAGCTGCATCCTAACAGTAAGTTTATCCTCCCAAGGGCTTTTGACTAGCCACTGGAATACCCTGACTAGGTCTTCGGGGATCCTGTTTTTTGCGATGAAAAAAAGCAAGCCATCCTTGAATTGATCGTAGGACGAAGAATCTACTTGTGTCTCGCCACCAACGACCGAGGTCGTGTAGTCGGACAATCTCGGAAGTGTAACTCCGTGGCTTATCAATTCAGGCAACATCTGCTCGGGAACTTTGATCTTCAAAGCAACAGTATCAGCGGAATTGTTCTCCAAACAAAATCCGTACGCAAGGAGAAGTTCCTCGTTGCCCTTTCTGCCGTAATTATTGAACAATTCTCCACCACTATTGTCATGAGATTGGATCTCGAAATATTCATCAGACGTGGTCCAAGTGACATTTGCCTGTGGACTGTGATTGAGCAAGTCAATTACTGGCACGAGCATGGCGACATCTGGCTGCCGCAAGTCGAATTCGCTCACATTTGGCAGACCCTTGAGCAATGCGCTGGGGAATGAACGAGACTTGACAATCATCGAAGCCCACAAGTATGCAGGAAACGACGTCCAGTTGTCGTATTCGTCGTTAGTCAAGTATTCATGGAGCTGGACATCGTTGTAAAACTTATGTTCGTAATAAAATTTCATGTTGACAAAATGCCCCAGCGGTTTCTGCACAGACTCGGGTAAAACCGATATAATCAGCCACCACTCTTCAATCAACAACAGGATATTTTCCCTGAGCGAGCTTCCCAAATTGGTTCCTTGAAGATTCTGCTTATCCTCGGGCAGCCAAACATAAGGGCTATTGATTTCTGCTGCACTGGGAAGCGATCTGACATATGCACTGTAAAATCCATCCAGAAATGCTCTAGCTTGGGCCAAATAGAGCTTTAACGGCGCATTGATATTTTTCAAACTATCCAAGTGGCTCTCAACATCACAATCTAGACCCGCAATAGCATCAGAAAGCTTCATAATGGCTTTTATGGGCACTTTTATGGAGCTTGAGGTCGAATCCGACCTCGCACCAACATTGCCTTTTGCAATCGTGACAAACAGAACGTCCTCCAGGATTTTGGCGCCAGAATTTGCAGCCCACGATAAGAGATTTTGGATGTTTTCACTGGCCATTTTTGCGAAAAGTTTCGAAGCGAAAGTAATGACTGATTTGCCCGTGGATATGGATGGACGTTTATTCCGGCTTCAGCGCATCTCGCCTGTATAGTGCAGTAGAAGTCCGAAATCATGAATCACGACTCATGATGGTTATCAGTGCCTCAAATATATGCTTATGAATTTGAAAAGCAAGCATGTAAGTGATAGTTTTGAACAAAGGTTATTTGAAGAGGATTAGTTAGTGAAGTGAAAGGAAGGATAAATCCTTAGAGTGTCAAGTCAATTTGTTATCTCCATGTGCGCTCTCAAGGCTCATAGACAAGATTGTTGGAATCAAGGCTCATAGACAAGATTATTGGAATCAAGTTTCTAGACAAAAAAAGGAGCAAAGCACGCTGGGAACACGGTTTTGTGAAGCAAACATAAAACCGGTCTTAAAATCTATTTTTTTTGGGCCCGCTACTCAAAAAACCAAATGGTGTGCATGATAGTAAACTATATCCGTTCAAAATGATCACCGTAGCTAGGAGCTTTTTTTTTTTTTTTGCTTAATACATCTGATTAAGGACTGGGAGCCTGAATTACTTACCTAGGTCTTCACAAAACTATACCTGAATATATATAAAACCCTAGTCAGCTTCGCTGCCTTGCCTTGCGTTGATATCTTGGCTTGGCTGCGTATGAGAAATAATTAGGTTGTCATCGCCCTAATGGCTGTACTTCCCCCACTTGCCGTTTCAACTCTCGCAACAGAAGGGTCAGTAATGTGAGCCCATCCGGTGATTCGCGCCGTCTTAAAGAGTACACTTTTTTGACGGTCTTCACAAATCAATTGAATTTTCTTAAGTTTTCCGATGTTGCGTTGACCGGCGCCAACATGAAGTTGAGGTGCATTGGACCTTCAGGCCCTATATGTTGCCACCAACTGCTGGTAGTCTCGCACTTGTTATAAATGTGCTCTAGTATGCTGTCTTTGGTGGTCTGCCTTAGACATAGATGACATCGCGTCACTGACGTGTCGCCCACCACATCAAATAGTGGTACGTAGGACCCAAAATTAAATAAGTGAAGGGCCGTGAGGCCGTGTCTGAGTAGCCACTCTTCTTTGTACAAGGCTTTCCAGAATTTTTCCCATATTTTGACCGATTGGACCTCCGGACAAATCTCCTGAAAGCGTCTTGGGATAAGCGGTAGCAACTCGTCTTGTTTCTTCCGGCTCAAAGACTTATATTGAACCTGACTGATCTTTTCCAGTAGAGGCATTTCAAGTGCCAAGCTATGCCACAACTTTTTTGTGGTTGTTTAGAAAATACTTTTCAGTCTCAAAATTGACAAACGAGATGTATTTGATAATGTTCAAGATATAGTTCATGAAAAAAAAATCATAAGATTCATTAGATTCATAGGATTTGCCCCAACTTGCCATGAAAAGTATCCAATTTCCGAGTACAGGTTTACCAGAAAGGACATCACCACAAACAAACAGGCCTTACAATTGTAATTATCCACAAAAAAAAAAGAAAAAAAACCTTTCTATCAAATTACCGAATGAAATCAAGAGTGAAATAAAGAGAAAAACATAAATTTTGAAATCGGCACCCATATAAAATGGCCAGATGCACTCTCGTCGGCAGCCTGATCGCACCACTTTGCCTCGTGCACTCTTCAGTCAAACTCGAGTTATTATTTCACCCATACAGAAAATGTTTGCACTTACAAAAACCACATTTCCGAGGAGGCAGTTGCTAGCAGCACGATCTCTAAGTGTGACTGTGCCTCGGCTTAACCAGGCGCAGAAACCGGAGCCGAAAACGCCCAATTATAGCTATAAGAAGAGACCTTTAAGCAGGGTCGCGATCGGCGGGTCTCAGGACCACGCCAAAAAGTTTGCCAAGGGTAACGGCATCGAGTTTGCCTCGTGGAAGGCCGTGGTATTGCTTTTGGCCGCCGGTGGCGCGTTCACGTGGTGGTTTTCGAAGGAAAAAGAGAAGCTCAGACTCCAGAAAGAGGTGGAAAGCAAGCGTGGCATAGGCAAGCCGATGATCGGCGGTAACTTCACGTTGGTAGACCAGGAGAACCGTCCTTTCACACAAGAGAACTTGAAGAATGACAATAAGAAGTTTTCGATCATATATTTCGGCTTCACGCATTGTCCCGACGTGTGTCCTGAAGAGTTAGATAAGCTTGGGGAAATGCTAGACGAGTTGAAACAGAAAGACAACATTGAGTTACAGCCGCTTTTTATCACATGTGATCCTGCTCGCGACTCGCCTCAGATCATCAAGCAGTACTTGGCCGATTTCCATCCCGCGATTGTGGGATTGACCGGGTCTTGGGAGGCCGTGAAGAACGTGTGCAAGAAATTCCGCGTGTACTTCTCGACCCCGCCAGACGTGAAGCCAGGCCAGGATTACTTGGTGGACCACTCGATTTTTTTCTATCTCATGGATTCCGAGGGCCAGTTTGTGGATGTGATCGGTAAGGAGGTTGACGCCAAAGGCGGCGCCAATAGGATCAGAAAGCACATCGAGGCTTTTGTGCCGCAGGCCGAGCGTGAGGCCAGAAAGGAGTCCTGGTTGGGTTTCCTTTATAAGTGAGATTTCGGGGACTTTGAAGATTTTGGAGGTTTTACTTCCACTTAGCATGTATATATCAAATCAGCACTTCAACGTGGGCTCATTGGGGAAAAGTACCATACGAACCGCTCATAAAGATGCCATCATCTAAAAACGGGTATGTAGAGATGTTTTGAATTTATCGTTGAAGTAAGTGAAATCAGGATAAGATTGATGTTGTGTATACTATTCTGTCAAGGCCAAACCAGACTAGGTCCTCTAACATATCATCCTTATCGGTAGGTCCATTGCTCTCATGTGATAGATCATTTATAATAGACATATGATTCTGGAAGGTTTTTTTCTAGAATTTTTAGCTTTTTTTTTCATTTACATCTGATTAAGATGTGAGTACCGTTTTCCCGTCCCCTCCACAACATTATATATGTAAAAGTATGTATAAACGCTTAGCCAGCATTGCTTGCTTACATGCACCGTTAAGCAAAGGCTGACTGCAGTGACCAAGGAAGTCAGGGAGACTCTCATGGAGCACAACCCACGTCGAGTACAGCAGAGCCTACTGGAGCAAATCAACGGTCCAGCACCGGGCATACCTTACAGGGGCAGCCTGGGAGAACAGTCTTGACGACGCGTTCCGGGAGAGAAATCAGAAAACCTTTCCGATTCCGAGACCGTCCACAGCATGATGTCGACAATCAAGAGCGAATGCGAAAGTTGCACATCAAGGCGAAGCATGGTGATGCTGACGCATGGATGAACGCCGAACATGATGAGATTGACAAGTTCAAGGAAATGGGAGTTTTTGAAGTGCGCAAATTCCCAAAGGACGTATCTGTCATACCGACTCGCTCGGTCTACACGCCTTAGGAGGACGACCTCAAGGGAGCTGTTTTCAAGGCTCGATGCGTGGTACAAGGTTTTCGCCAAAAGGAAGGTATTCATTTCAATAAGTACCGAGTACTGTCGCCAGAGGTCGAATTTCTGTCGATCCGGGTGCTCACACTGATAGCGACGGAGTATGATTACCCCATATATCACTTGGATAACAAACTGGCATACTTAAATGCACCTTTGCCACAGGGAGAGGAGATATACGTGGCACCGCCGCCTGGACATGACAATCAACCGGGGTTTTGTTGATTCCTCAAGAAATCTGTGTAAGGTTTGAAGCAATCTGGATTTGAATGGTACACATGTCTTGCAACGCAACTTACGAAACTTGGCCTCCTTTATAACGACATCGAAGAAACAATCTTCTCGAAGCAAACAGAACATGGGATACTCATAGTTGCCCTCTACGTGGAAGACCTATTCTTGGTTGCAGAAAATGAACAAATACTTACAGAGTTCAAAGCTGATTTGGAGCAAGTGTTTGACCTCAAATACTTCGGACTCATATCTGAGTACCTAGGCATCGAATTCGAAAGAACATCAAACGGATACTCAATATCACAGCAAAAGTTCCTTCGCGAACTATTGTAAGAGTTTGAGGGACATGATTTATTACCCCGCAGAACTCCCATCAAAGTTGACTACAACGGATACGGATCAGGCAATTGCCCGAAGGAAGACGCGTTCTATGAAACTCCAAAGGACACTTCACCGACGTTGAATAGCACTATGAAAACGAAGTACGAATTGGGAGTTGGGAGCATAAATTGGGCAGCATGTCAGGTTCTAACTATCGGTTGAGGTCTGTAGTAAGGTATCTGACGATATATTTAGTATGTAGATCTTCGATGTAACCAGTCTGGCTTTCTAATCCACTTTAGTGGGAAAGCCAAGGTCTTTATAGGACAAGGCAGCCACCATTGTGTGCTGCCTTTCCATTGTTTAATGCTTGGCCAGCTCTAGTTCGAGCCTGGCGTCAAGACAGTCGGAGGTGCATTGCTTGGCAATACTCGTAGTACTTGCCTAAATGGAACACCTAACATCCCCCCCAGTTTCGATCCATGTTAATTTGGAGAAACTCCCATAAACCACCACACAAAAAGACACAGTCTTCCCTGCTTCAAGCTGACGCTTCGAGAAGAACCCCAAGATCTATCTTGAGTTCACTAATCACCCTACAGTTTGGTTGACCCAGTGTCCTTCGCATCACAATAAGCCAAAATCTTAGTGAGCTTTTCCTTTCGTGCGTAAGCGGCCACGAGCTCAGACGACGTCGTAGCAAGCTCTTTGGCGCGGAACTCGTGTATCTCCCCGGCGGGAAATTCAGCCGAGGGTCGTAATCGAGCCACGAGTTTGAACCCCCGGCCTTTCTTCATATGCCCCACAATCTCTACCATTTCAACAAGTGTAGACCCATCTTTATATTTCTTGAGCGGAACCTCAACATTCTCTGGGGTAAAGTAGTGATCCAAAACAGTCTTCTTCAACCTGAGCAGACTAACATGAAATACTGGATGCCCTTTGAAAGTAGAAGGCATGGCAAGCTCGTAGTTAACAGGTCCAAGTACTTGATTGATTGTGTACGGACCCGAATACTTGGTACGAAGTTTGCGAGGCAAATCCACGTTATGCGCATCTGGGCTGTGTTGAAGGTCGGAGCAATTCACGTAGACTTCTTCACCAGGTTCGAACTGAACATCAGAACGGCGATTGTCAAAATAAACTTTTGCCGACTCAAAGGCTCCTTGATGAGCGGCAAGTGCAGCGGTATGGATTCGGTCCATGCGCTCGGTAATATCCTCGGCCTGGCGCGATTCAGCGTCTTCGACAGACGGAAACATAAAGGCAGCCGGAGGCAGAGGCTGATACAGGAGATCCACTTCAAAAGGGGACTTACCTAAGGAAGTGGACACCTGCGAGTTCAAAACAAACTCTCCCATGGATAAGAAACGCGGCCAATCCGTGTTCTTCTCAACGTGCAAGCGGAGATAAGTCTCAATAAGCTTATTGCGATTTTCTACTCGGCCATCAGACTGTTGATGTCGGGCAATTGAAAGCCTCGACTCCACCTTCAAAAGACGGGCGAAAGATTGAAAAGCGGCGCTAGTAAACTGCGGACCGCGGTCGGTCTGGATACTTCGGGGAATACCGTGGAGCGGGACGTATCGCTCAAAGAACAAATCCATGAAATCCTGAGTCGAAAATTTGGATGAAACAGCGTAGAAATGCGTGCGGTTGGAAAACTTGCAGACAATGATCAATATCGCATCAACCTCCTGATTATTAACGGTTACAGTAGGTAAACCCGTTACTAAATCCGTCGCAATGTCAGTCCATCGACCCAGCGCGGGAATAGAGGGTTGAAGTAGGCCAGCTGGTTTACTTGCGTCATACTTAAGCCATGTCAGGTTCTCAGCGTCTGACTAACTAATGTTTATTGTGTAGATCATCTAGTAAAACCAGTCTGGCTTTCTAATCCACTTTAGTGGGAAAGCCAAGGTCTTTATAGGACAAGGCAGCCACCATTGTGTGCTGCCTTTCCATTGTTTAATGCTTGGCCAGCTCTAGTTCGAGCCCGGCGTCAAGACAGTCGGAGGTGCATTGCTTGGCAATACTCGTAGTACTTGCCTAAATGGAACACCTAACAGGCAGCAAACAATTCAAAACCTGATACAAAGACATAAAACAACCAATTAAAGTGGTTGTCCCTTTTTTAAAAGGAAGTTGGTGTTTTTGAATCAGAGAAAGAAAAGAAAAAACACTAAAAATTGCCGGGTCCTAAGACTGTTCAATGAATACCATATGGTCTACTTACATACATCCGAATGCAAAGTAACGTATCAGTAATCGCCAGACATGGATGTGCGCTGATATATTGCTTGACGTTAAGAAGACTGAATAATCAGACGTGAAACAGATTCACACCATCGTATCTCAAAGAGTGAATTACACCGTGTCTTGTATCAAACATTCTGCAGCATCCATCCATCCTGCGTGGCTTGAGGTACTATGAGAAAGTGTTGTATCGTACAGCCGAATACGACGTACATCTCGTATATCCGATAAGATGGCCCATTGTATTCGAATACGGACATACAATCCTGTACGACATGTACGAGGTTACGAAAGTACGATAAATAGGATGGAATATGAGAGTCGTGTTTACCAATGGGGGGATGAGTCGGCATATTTTCGATGAACGCCAGAATTAAAAGCTATTCAAAACTTATTTTTAAAATCTCCTTGAACAGTTTGGTAAGCTGTTCTAAGAATTAGTCTTGCGGAAGCATGTCAACTTGAATCACGCTAAGGTCCACTGCAGCCGATTCTTTGTCCTCGCTGCATCACATGAATCTCCATTTGTTTCTCTATCCATCTCATTCAGCTCATTCAGCTCGTCCCGCAGTCAGAGCTTGAAAGACTTCCCTTCGAGCCCGATAATGGTTCTCCATACTTGAAAAACCCCAATATTTTCAGCGTTCCCAAGAGCATTCGATTTCTCTTCTTTGTTACAAAGTCATTCTTGCGGAAGACACTCCACGGGTGCGGACATGTCTGGTCTGAGGAAGTATTCTTTTGTCACAACATAAGGAACGGGAGATCTACCATTATGAGCTTAATAGAACTCGATAACACTCTTAAAGTACCCATCTCCAATTAAAGGAAGGCAAAATCCCACCTCATTCTCATCACTGACAAACACTTTGACGTCACTAAAATTTGTCAAAGTGGCGCGTGTCCGCCCCCCCCCCCCCCCCCAGAAGAGGATTGAAGACAAGTTCTCACCCCACCAATGTTTGAAACGAGCCAAGCTTTGGAGCTCTGCATCATCTCGTAGGCTTCCCCTTACAGCAATGACCAGCCCCTTTGGAGTGTTCTTCAGAACAGGTAATGACAGTCGAGATTGTTGGTCTGGATTGTTCAAGCTTCACGCGAGAATGAAGAACAGCAGGGAGTGGAAGCTATGAAATCCGGCCACACCTACCGGCACTGTACATAATCTAGTACAAATGAACTTTGCTGTAGGCCTTCCGAAATTCTGGAGCTAGGTATGAATTCAGTTATGAGCTCGGTCTCTAATTTGTTCAAAATATTGTCAATGGAAGGCAGATCTGAATGAATAGTTGCTCGCTTGAAGGAACTATGAAGCTTAAAATTGCCCCAACGCAAGTAAGTCACAGCAGTGGCATCAACACCGATGGTGTCAGCTGATGATCTACAAGATGATGAAGAGCCAAACTGATAGCGTCAAGAAATGTGGATTTCGAATGACGCCACGTCACAATAAGGTGTCATTCAGCCATTTCAGCAGCAGTGCACGAGGCATTTTCAGCAAACAAGGGGCGACCATCATGCTCTATTCTAGAAAGAGGATGATATGCTTCTTCTTCCTTACCACCCACACTTCTATACCCACCAAAGAGACAAAATCGCCCAGGAATACTCACTTACCCTGCACGAAATCGTACATTCGTCCATCCCAAAGTACGATACCATGGGCCTTCGTTTTCGTCTGTACGATATGAAAACTCGCCGTTTTCGTGCTTCCGTACAGGCCTGAATACGACGATTTATGAAAAGCTCGCAACACTGCTATGAGACTTCATAAATAGTTTTTTTTCTTCGTTTTTTTCATTTTTTCATTTTTTCATTTTTTCATTTTTTATTTATAATTAACTGATACCCCCAGAATCATGCCAACGATGCAAATATACAGCAATAAAAAATCGAAACTTATACCATGCTACGGTTCAAGCCAGATTCCCAAGTTAGCCTGTTCACATCAAGACTAGTCAGTTTTTCCCATCTTAGGGCGCACTCATCATTTCTCAGCAAGTTTTTATCGTACGTTTTCCTGTTTTAGCTCAATCAACTATCGTTATATTAACTCGACTCGAGTAACTCACGTTCAATCATTTTGTCCAGGCTTTTTTTTTATTCCTGACTTTCCGCGAAAAAAGTCCCAACACTGATCGATTCCGGGGAAGGCTTGTGTCGATTCGGAACTCACCGTCCGAGAACATTTCTCTTCTCTTCCCCTATTAGGAAAGAACCAAGTTATGAATATAACTCGTTCCGACCGGTTGGCTGGGGTTTTGGGGGCCTTTGGGGTTGTGGGGCCTTTGGCCCTCTTAGTCATTTATGTCCAGTTTATTGCGTTCTTGTATATAGTACGAATACATGACTAAAGAAAAAAAAAAAAAAAAAACTGATTTCGCCCTTTATCTTTATCTGCACATCAACAAAGCCGTTATCTAAACCCTGGTTTGGCCCATAGAAGGTATACCCGGCCTCTCATTCCAGCTCAAAATCTCCAGTTTTTCGACTGAAAAAAGCTATTCAAGATGATTGGACTCACTCAGGAACAAGTACGCACTTTTAATGAAGAGGGAATGCTCTGTATTCCTGATTTTCTTTCGCCGCAAGAGGTGTCTCAGATGATGGTCTCGGCACATACGCTTTAAACAAATTTAGAGTTAGATAAACACCCCAAGACCCAGTTCAAAACCAAGGAGAATGAGCATGTGGGGGACCAGTACTTTCTTGACTCTTCAGATAAAGTGTCTTATTTCTTCGATACGGATGCATTTGACGCAAATGGCCAGCTCCGGTACCCCAAGGAACGGGCGGTCAACAAGATAGGTCACGGTTTGCACATGCATAACGAAGTTTTCCGTGAAATTACGTTCAAAGAGCAGATCAAACAAATCGCACGTGATTTGCAGTACAAGGATCCTCGTGTGCTTCAAAGCATGATCATTTTCAAGAATTCTACTGGCGGTAAAGATGGGTCAGAGAAACAAAAGATGGATGTAGGTGGAGAAGAGAGGGAGAACAACGTGCCCGCGCATAATGATGGCACATTCTTATATACATCTCCGCAATCGGCATTAGGCTTCTGGTTTGCATTGGAAGACTGCACTCCAGAAAACGGGTGTTTATCATTCCATCCAGGCTCACACAAGACATTTCCCATTAACAAGAGGTTTGTGAGAATTGATGGTGGAGCAAAAGGCTGTAATATGATCGATTTGGATATTGATAAGCCCATGCCCGAAGACAATCTTGAAAAGTACCGTTTTGTCGAGTGCAAGGCTGGCTCGTTGGTATTGATTCACAATTCTGTGCTCCACAAGCTGGAGAAAAATGCTCTGGGCAAATCCCGCTTTGCATATGCTTTCCATTTGATCGACGGCACGGCCGAGTATGACGAATTGAACTGGCTACAGGTGCCTTCTACTGGCGGTGCGGATTTCCTGAAACTCTACGACGGCAACTGATGCATCATTGGGGATTTTTCATGTCTTTTTCCTTTTTCTCGATCAATTTTGTGTAGCAACACACTTACACTGCTTTTTGTGTGATTGATTAAGGTATCATCATGCCAGAACTACATGGATCGACGTCATCTGTCTAGCTAGAGTAATGGGCACCACACCTTATTGAATGGATTTAATTGATTGTTCTTTTCCTGTTCTTCAAAAGAGACTAGTTCGAGCTGATGAGTGCATTCTCGTTTATTTGACTATATGAAAAGAACATGAAAGGAAGGAGCTCGATGGATGGATCACGCCAGACAAGTTTTCCAAAACAAGTCTGTTGTATCACGTGACCATAGGCCTAACAGAAGATCCGCTCGATTGGTTCCGGGATCAAACTTCCCTTCGTCTCCATGAATCTGGTTAAATACTCGTCCTTCACTGAGAGAATTGCCTTGTCTAAATCCCCCATTTTGCTCATCATTCCTTTGGCTGAACACAAACACAGCTTTGCATGGCGCACGTGCCATTCCACCACCTTGTTCACCGGGTTCACACCGAGATTGCGCCCGACAAATTCGTCAACGGCATCAGCAGTCTCGCTCATGGCATGCGCAAGAGGACTTGGGTTCAAAAGATGCGTGATTTGGGCGGTTGTTTGACTGACTTCGTTCCGTAGAGTGTCCACGGAATCCTGGCTGGGTAGATGAAGCACGGCACTTACAACGGTGCTGAATTTTTCTTTCGCATGCGTGAGCAATTCGCTCATATTTGTATCGGAAAATCTGGAAACCGTATTCGCTGTTTTATAAAATGAGCAAAATCGTGAAGCAAAAATCGGGGCAACTTTCTGCGTGCTGCCTACTGAATTCTAGACTTTGTAACCTGGTCCTGGCTTAAACGGTTGCGAAATCGCGCTTTGGGCCTTGCAGGTTGCCACCATATAATTAAATGAGTTAGAGAGTGCGATTAGGTTATGGCTGGGGTCGAAACAAGATCTACAGATATACCGAGAGCAGGGAAGAGTGTAAACATATTATTCATATGTGCGAGGCGTAGCCACAGACCAGGAATTGTTTCTCGAATTTCAGCAAACAATGGAATGTGAATGTTTTCAAATTGTTTCCAGCGGTTGGAAAGAATCGGAAAAAAAAACCTGGCGGTACTTTGGGAATCATCTACCACCGACTCAGTCATCACAGAGATGAATGATCAGGGCAACGAGCATTTCACTCCCATCTCCACAAACTATGCTAAACAATGAAATTCGCCGTCATGCGGTTGATCGTCTTGGGACCAAAACGCACGATCACGTGGGATCTTGCTTTCCAAAGACATGATCTGCGCTCTTGTTCTTTCCACTAAATCAGAAAAGATTAGTTTGGTGAGGAAGTGAACACTTTTGAGCTTACCAAACGCTGCTTCCCACGAATCAACGTCCTGCTTCAAGCACATTATCCGACGCACGCTATGGGCGAGAGTTCGGGGAAATTCGCCGCGTGAATCATGTAAAGCTACAGCTCTTAGATGTACCAATGACATGTACGAAATGGCCAATTCGCCCGTGCTTGTTGTCAGCAGCAGGAAACTTCGCATGTTGGCTGCAGTTCTGGTCATAGTAAGGAATAATGTTTTGGCATACGCCAACCTCTGCTGTGCTTCATCACTATGTTCGCCAAGGTTAATCAAGCCCTCGATTTCCCGAAGTGTGGACTCAAACTGTCCAATCTTTCGCCGGAATAAAACAAAACGAAACAAGTCTCTGGAAACGAAGCCTTTGAGTTCACGAACAAAGTCTCGAAGGGATGCGATGACTAGTGGCGTAATCTTCTCAGGCGAGGGATTCTTGACAAGGTGAAGTCGGGGTTGCTGCCCATAAACCAAACGACCTTGCAAAAAGTCCTGTTGGGGCCTTTGCTTTCCATATTCATGTTTAACAATACCAAAACTTTCATTAGCGCTCAATTCCACTGGTGTAGCTCCAATATTTTTGGCGATGAGCGTAATTAATAACAACGCTAGAGATATCCTCATGACTCGGGTAATGTGGCCGCCTCGTGGTGACCTGTTTTTGGAAGGGAATTTATACTCACTCGCATCTATACAATTATTCGTGAAACACAGAGATGAAATTTGAGAATTGTTCATTTCTTGTCACATGCCCCTAATAATCCAGGCGGTGCGGTGCTCAATTATCTCGACAGTCATTAACCTAGTCCGACCCATCGTTTGCAAGCCGGAACAGCATAAGAGGCTGTTTTAGATTCTATGACCGAAAATGGCAGAAGGGAAGTGTGACCGTTTCGTTCTCCATTTTGGTGCTGATGTTCAATTATAAAAGATCTGTTCAGTGAGCAAGAATAATTGTCTACTAATTTGTCTTGCCACACTGATGCATCTTTTCATTTGAAAAGGCAGTGCCCGTCCCCCTTTTCATCCCAAGAGTAGGGATCAGAAAATGAAACTGACACGAGTAAATCTTTCTTTCAATTCGAACACGGACGCATAATATGCAGCCAGAAACTGGTGACGAAAAACAAAAAAAAAAAAAAACAATCATCTTTCTTATGAATCACGAAAAACGAATATTTCAATTGATTAGAAAGATGAATGCGGTTCTTTTTTGAGTCTTTGCAAATTATTTTGGGCACCGTTTAACCAAAACTTACTAAGCCTCGTTTTGTCCCCCATTAGTACTCTTTTTTTCTTTAGTCATATATTGGCACTATAAATAACGGACACAATAACGAGACACACGTGCCTGAGACCCTTTGTGAGATCAGAGACGGTCTCGGCAACAACCGCAGTTTCCATTAACGTTATCCGCGCATGCACACCGCGGAACCGAGGGATTTCACGGGTGTTATCGCGGGATACACTCCTTGCCACATTCCACAAAATTACCCCTTGCCCCATTTTTCTTTTCCCACCAACAATCTTATTTTTCTCTATCAATCTGTTGACAAACTCGCTCTTAACTCAAAAATTTCCAAAGGCTATTGCTGGTTTTTAGCCCTACACAAATTTTTCTTTTACTTGAAGATTTCCGGTGACAAAATACCCCTGGTCGCCAATTTAACTAGCCGCTGTCCCCCGCACTGCAATTACACCTCTTAAGTTATTGATTTTGTGTTCACCGCAAATTGCTCAGACCAATTTGAAGCTTAGAATGAACATCGATAGAGACATCTCCACGGGCGATCCCCTGTTGTGGAAAACAATTTGTCTTAGTGACGGGGAAATCTTAATCGGGAGGGCGTCTGCCAAACACGCGGATAGGGCTGCAAAAAAGTCGAACATGTTTTTTGACAACTCCCACCTTTCGAAAACACACGCCAAGCTAACAATTACCAACAAGGTATTATTCTTGGAGGATTTGTGCTCTACATTTGGCACTGTCTGGAATAATAACCTTCTTGTTCCAAATAAAAAAGTGGCAATCAAGGAGGGCGACCGCATTGGCTTTGTCTTGAACCGACCATCGAGTTCCATCAAGGAGATGATCAAGAAATCCAGTGATGCAGTCATGATCTCAATGGATACGTTCCTTAACCCACTGGTACAATTGGTATTCTCGGTGGTTTCGTTTGATGAAGAGGAAGCATCTTTAGTGTTATTGCCTTTGAAGGGCATGGATTATCTTCTTGACCTACGCACCGAACACCTGGCGAAAAAGGCATTGTTACAATCTGATACAGACCCATGGGGTGAGGAGTCCGAAACCAAAATTCCTGGTGTGGTAATCGTGGTTGAGAACCAATCTACAATTGAAGTGTCAGACGATGGAGTTGACTCTGACGACCCACCTATTGAAGAGTCATTTGAGCGGAACTTTTCATACCAGGTAGCACCAGGAGGCAAAAATGACACCCGTCAGCCCTCCTTCGTAATCGAGAATGCTAGGCTCGCTGATGCTGAAGCTGTGAAATGCGAATCCCCACAAAGATCTACAAGTGATGTTTTCAAGTTCAATTCTAAATTGGAAAGTTCTAGCGACAGACATAGCTCGGATAGTGACGAGGATTTAAACCCGCTGTGCGGAGAAGTCTCGGACATCTGCGATGAAAATGACGAAACTAAAAACTCAGAAAACGAGACAGATCGTTCAACGGGTCTGGCTGGGGTGTCTTCGAGCGAAAATATCGATTGTCAAGACAATAGCTCCAGCAAGGCTTTGAATGTTGCGGAAAACTCTGACTCTGAAGAGGCGCCTGCAAACGTAATGGGAGGGTTTTGGGGTTGTAAGAAAAACACCACTTCATTGCCCTTTGGTCTTTTGGAATACGTTTCGGATGCTAAGGCTTTGATTTCAATAGAGTCGAATGATGATTACGTTTCTAATTACGAAAGGCTGGTTGTTGGCACTACAGAAGGCTCAGATGATAATCCAGATCTAGAGTGTCCGAGAGAAGATCAGAACAAACCTACCGAATCTTTTGATTTTGCTTTCGACGTGGAGAACGAGGAAAACATCACTTCTGAAGACTCTGATTCCTCATCTTCCTTGTCTTCTTCCGAAGAAGAATTATGGGTAAGTTATGGGAAGGTCGGGGAAAGTGTTTCTCTCAACAAGAGCAAGTTTGTTGCCCACTCAAAAATTTTGAAAGAGAGGGACAATATCCCAGATGTGAAATGTAGTCATCTTGACATATCGCGCGACTTCAAATATTTATTTCCCGACATGGCCGAGGCGTCACCATTCAATGAAACTTTGGAAAAGTCTGCCACGCAGCCTTCCTCTCAAAGAAAAAGGTCATATAGCACCATTGAATCTTCCGAGAATGCAGCTGAGGCCGAATTTCCCGAAACGCCTTTACCCAAGAAAGCCAGAACGAGGTTTATTGTGAGGGAAGTCCGTAAAGGTATCATTTATGTGACTGCTACTCTAGTGGCTCTTGTTTTATATGGGGGCTACCTCGAGCTGAATGGTGGATGAAGTTTGTTTAGTGTTAATATTTTTCATTCTGCAACTAGTTTTTTGACGTACGAAATGCCTTTTTCGTGCTCACACGAGGTAATCAATTTAACCACCTGATTGCTTCTGAGTTCGATCTATAAAATCTATATTGATTTGTTACAGCCTTTTGAACAACATAAGTAATCTTAGCGTCTTTGGTTAATGTAGGGACGACTTATTGCTTTGGTGGACCTGAATGCATGCCATTATTCATTTGCAGCATCATGGGCAGGCTCATCATGTGTTGCTGTATCGCAGGCAGAGTCATGTTCATACCAACATTTTGCTGCGAGTAAATTGCGCTATCCGCGATGCCCATGGAGTTTGCTACATCATGTTGTGCTTGTGTCTGTGGCTGCAGCTGCAGCAGTTGAGCCTGGCCTTGAGGCGCCTGTCTCTGCATTGCAAGGCGTCTTTCCTCCAGCAAGGCTTGGTATTGGCGAAGACGTTGAAAGTAGGTCGGGAATCGCTGGAGCAATTGCTGCTGTATTTGTTTCGCTTGTTGTATTGCCTGTTGTTGTTGTGGTGCAGTGAGACGCGTTCTATTCGGAGCAACACCCGTGTTTCCCATCTGCGCCAACGTATTCATTCGCGTTTGTAGTTGTCTGAACGTGTGTTGTTCTTGAGGCGTGAGCGTCATTTGAAATATTTGCTGGTGCTGTTGGCGCTGCTGCTGCTGCTGTAGCGTTTTCAGCCCTGCTTGCACTGGTTGTGTTAGTGCAGGCTGAGTTGCCGGCCGATTGTTTTCCATGTGTGATTGACCTTGGGGAAATGAGGCCTGTCCCTGCGCCAGTTGCGTTATCTGCGGCATCTGACTACCTATTTGAGGTGACGAAGAGGCGAGCCCATTTGCCATTGAGACACTGCCCATGACAGGTGTGTTCAAATTGGAGCCTGGCTGCACGTTGCCCATTTGCGGTGTGCGGATTTGCTGTGGGTAAGAGCTTTGTTGCGGCATTTGGTTTACCGCAACCCCAGCAAGTTTCTGTCTTTTTGCTGCTTGGGCCTGCGCCATCTGTGCTGCCTGCTGCAGTTGTTTAAGGTGTGTATAGTTTTGTGAAGAAGACTGCGGTGATTGATGTACGTTATTTTGGCGCATTTGCTGCTGGCGGGCCTGCTGCATTTGAAACTGCTGAGCACGAATCTGATCAGCTTGTTTCGCCAACTGCTGTTGCTGTTGCTGTGCCTGCACAGGTTGTTGTGTAAGCTTCGAATTACCCTGCATGTTATTTTGCATAAGCATGTTTTGTCTCGGGATTCCCAGAGGCGGCCTGGTATTCTGGGGTAACGGCGACGTCGCAAATTCGGGCGGTATGCGCTGTGTCTCAGACACTGGCCTAGCTTGCACATTATGGGTAGCGGCGGTAGAAAACCCGGGCCCCTTTCCAACGTATACTCGCTGCTGCTGTTGGTTTTGGAATTGTTGATTTGGGAACTGACCGTTCTGTTGTGGCTGTCCCACCGGAAGGCCAGATGTAGAGCTCTGATCTGGCATCTTGATATTTGGCTTCAACCCCCCG
Organism: Metschnikowia picachoensis; assembly: GCA_030556465.1. NCBI lineage: Eukaryota > Fungi > Ascomycota > Pichiomycetes > Serinales > Metschnikowiaceae > Metschnikowia > Metschnikowia picachoensis. The sequence continues at coordinate 22,316 of JAKTUB010000064.1, forward strand.
GCGCCGTTAGAACCACTTAGTGCCTGCGTGCCCGAAATGGAAGTTTGGGTATGGGCCGCAACAGCGGCACCCGCTTGTTGCTTTTGCAGCTCTTTCCGTTTGCGGATCTCTTCGATGAAGCGAAGTCGCATGAACTGGTTCAGCGTTGCGTTTCCGCTAGCTAATACCGATGTTGATGCGATAGCAGGAGCCCGTGCCTTATCAGGAGCAGAACTCAGCCCAACAGTAGTGCTAACAGGAGGGGTGCCTTCTAGACTACCCAACTCCGCACTCAGGGCAACAGTGGGACCCACCACCACCAACTTTTTCTCGGCGGTACTTTCTGACGGTGGCTTATACTTGCTGGAAAGCAAGAACATCAATTCCTCAAGCTCCGACAGTTTCTGCATTGTCATCTGCTCTTGGTGCAACTTGCGCACTTCCACAGCAGTGGGCTCGCGGTGCGAGTGGATCACCCTGTAGTCGTCCTTCTGTTTGTCCCAAATGACTTTTGGCAGCTCGATTTCTGGCTGCAAAATCACATCCTGAAGATACGGATTCAACGGCACGGCCAAGTCAAGTTTACGATTTGTGAGTGTGAGGATCTCGGCCTCCATCTGTAACAGAAGCAAGTCCGTGAACTTCGTAAGCGTGCTGTCGGTGTGATAGAGTAAGTCGTAGTAGAGCGATTGCGGTGTCGGGCGAAGCAATGTGCGGTACATTTTTGGTCTAGCCGCCGGGGTCGAAGGGGCTGAAGGAGTCGAGGGGGTGGGCGCCTGGCTGGATTTCGCATCAACGTCCTTATCATTAGGTGACGTAGATGCTTTGGACAACTCTGCTCCGGATCCGCCAACGTTAATCATATGTCTGTAGTCGTAGACTTGTACGACCAAGCAGCCGTCGTAGAACCTGATCGCAAAGTCTTTAAGCAACTCTGTCATCTCCACGGGAATTTCCTCACGAATCATATGCTGCAAAAAACTGCGTGCCATCGGACTGTCTCTAGGGATTATGCTGGAGTCTTGTGTGTTGTTGAAGCGGTAATGCGTCTTGTAGATGTGGAATGTGAGCGACGGCGGATACTTAGCGAACTTGCGGAGAATTTCCGCCAGCGTCAGTGCAAACGCCGCCTGGCTGAGCTTGGCACGTACCTGTCTGATTTGCAGCTCTTTCATCTGCTGTAGCTGCTGGGCTGTCGGCGGCTGTTGCGCGCCCGGCTCGTTTCTCGTAGGGGGCTGCATTTTCTGCGGTGCCAATGCTGGAGCCGCTTTTTGAGGCATGGCGTTTTTTGTGGTTGACTGTTCGTCTGCAATTCCAGAATCTATCACTCTACTGGGGTCTGCCATTGTGTTCATAGCGGTAAGGTTTGTTTGCGTAAGGTTGTCAGGTGACCTTTGGGTTTCGCGCCGGGTATGTGCGTTAGAAGACGCTACGACTGGTCTTTTTTTCTGCCAAAAAGCTTGAGCCTAAAAACTGTGACCCTAGAAAATCACCAGCGTGGACAGCAGAGAGATTGCGGGCTTGGAAAGTGCTTCTGGCTTTTGTATAACTCGCTTTGTTTCGGAGTATGGCTGCCCTGGAAAAGCTTGGGCGTGGATCGCGCACCGAGCCGTGCACGTGACCGTGTCAACGGAGATAGCGATAGCATGCCGAAAGATGTCGCTGTGGAAATATTCACCTATTTTCTTGTTTTCTTTTCTTTTATTCATTTTCTATCTGGGATTACAACTTTCAAAATATTCGGTACTGTTTTGTGAACTTATGAATGACGATACTATGAATTTTCAGTCGAGCAGATGCTCGGCTCGGTACATGGCATGCACTCCAATTGTAATGGTAGCCGGACGAAATCGGCCGTCAAATATAATCTCGAACTCCTAAAGAGATACCTTACAAAATTCTGGACTAAATGTCAATCTTTACTGTTTTTTCATGGCCCGAAAGATGCTTCGATCTGGAATTTGAGCTTTTTTTTTTCTGCCGAACATTTATCTAGTTCGCGTCAGGTCCATTCAAGCAGAACTGAATAAGCTTGAACAATTTCAGGCGATCGTCCTCGTTGAACACCCACAACCCAAAGATATCGCCAAGCACGTTTTTAACGATGATCAAGTTATCATTGATTTCCACGTTCATTTCACGCACGCCGTTGTTGTCCACTCCGTTCGGGAATAGCGTTTTTATCGCGTTATTTGGCAAGAGCCCAATCGAAAAGTTCTCAGGCGACAGTCTGTTCAAGAGTATCAAGCCATAGCAAAACAAGTCCTGCAAGTCTGCCTCGCACAACGGGCGTGGAGGCAAGTCTGCTTTAAAGTGGCGTAGATAGAGCGCCAAAGTGCCCTGATAATCTGTTTTTACCCATTCCTGCGTTTCTGTCTCAAACCTATAAATGACGCAATGAGATGTGGTGTATAGAAGCTGTTTCACCTGTGCATCGTACCGCGAAATGACGTTATAGTTGAGAGTGTTCTTGTAAAGATCGAGCGCCTTTTGCGGCGTAATTTGCTGCTCTGTCGCCATCATATTCTCTGGGGTTATAGTTTGGCATAGTTGCGCGTAGCACTTGAGATGATAGGCACGAGAGTGTGTATAAGGAGCCGGTGAACTTGAAGAAGGCTGGATGGGGCCGCAGGAGTATTGCAGCCATGTGCTTTTTCCTGGACTTCCGAGAACAATTTTTTTTAATTTATGTAATTCTGAGACATGGATGAACAATGAAAAAAAAGAAAGAAAAGAAGAATAAAAACACATGCTCACTATAACTTGTGGGTGTTGCTTAATTCCCGGGTGCGGTCTTTCAAACGCACAAGATAAACAATGTAAAAAAAAGGTTCCGTCCAAATTCAAATTTTCAGCAACATTTTTATCATTCAATACTTCTTAAGTTATTTGCCACCTTGGCCACATGAAAACTCCCAGGAAAACCCACTCTTATACATGATATTGAGTGGCCGAGATATACAATCATTATGTTAAGACTGCACATAGTCACAGCAACGGTACCGGCGCAAGGTTCCCCACATGCAAACTGGCCAGCCAGATCGTGTTCGATATAAGATCTACGTCATATCTTCCTTTCCTCTCTTTTTCCCCCGCAGATCCTATAAATACTCGAAATAATCGTTTATAATGTTAGCATCCAGAAACAGATTTGTGTCTCAATTGGCCCGCTCCTTCTCTACGTCCCCTGCAAGACTTGTGAAGGCCGGGGATAAGATTCCATCGGTGTTACTTTTTGAAGGATCCCCCGGAAATGAGGTCAATTTAGCCGAGGAGGCTGCCAGTGGTAAGGCAGTGATTGTAGGAGTTCCTGGAGCGTTCTCGCCCGCGTGCCTGGCGTCACACATCCCTGGCTTTTTACAGCACTTGTCTGATTTCAAGAACAAAGGTTATAACTCCATTTACGTTACTGGTGTGAATGATGCATTTGTCTTTAAGGCATGGGGTGAGGCGGTCAACAAACAAGGTGCCGAAAATGTGCGTTTTTTGGCTGACCCAAAGGGCGAATTTGCCAAGACATGGGATGTGCTTTTTGACGCATCAAAGTTTTTTGGAAACGAGAGATCAGAGCGGTACGCCGTTTTGGTGGAGGATGGTAAGGTCACACAGGCCTTTGTTGAGCCAGAGAAGACTGCTATTGACGTGTCTGCTGCGGATGCCGTGTTAAAACAAATCTAAAGAGACAATTTTCCCATGCTAGATCGGCACAGGGTCTTGCTATTATCTCATTCGAAGTTAGATGGAAATGTGCGGGCCATATCTCAGATGGGTCGTCTTACAATGGCCGATACTCTAAATATGTACCTTGAGGTGTATATAGCGCCTTGTATTGCTATGCCTATTTTTTATGTTTCATGGCTAATGTGCCATGCCACGAATGATTCCTGCCATTTGCTTTGCGGCATTTAACTGCTCCGTTAGTTTAGGCTTCCCCTCAAGTGGGAGGCCAAATTTGAAGTCATCAGATATTTATAAAATAACATCAATTCAAAAGAGATATTTCAATTTGTCTCCTGATAATCCTAGCGCTTGAGCCCGAACCAGGGTTTCGCCCATTGTTTTGGGACAAAATTTTTATCAATGGATGAATTTGAAGAATTTTAAGACGAAACGTGGCTTCAAAATCCATCGAGGTGTTTCGAAACACGGCAACTTTCACAACCTCATGATGGTGATCCAAATTAACCTGGTGACAAAAACTCAAATTGGAATAAAAGTTTTGGCTAAACGTAGCATTGAATGGCACCCGACCAAAAATATGCTGGCATCACTGCACCAATTACACAAAACCAAGTTGAAAGCTTACAAACGATTGTATGGGGCGAGTAGTCTGCCGTCACAAAACGAACTTGGTGACACAAAACCATTTTGGAAATTCATTTAAGATTTAATGAAGTGGAGGTTCTCAACTAGGGGCAGGCTGCAAAAACCAGGCTTCGTGACAAAATCATCTTCGTGTCACATAACCAATGACGTCATAAAATTAGCTGACATAAAGCAAAAATCATGACAAAAAACTACTTTGGTACCAAACCAACTTATAATTTGAAAGAAGTCTGGATGGTGAGAAGATTTTCAAAAAAGGCGGGCTGCAAAAACCGGGTTTGCGTAACATGATCATATCACTGTGGAATAAGTAAGTTCACGCCATCGAAAAATCCAGTGGCATCATTGGATGACTTCACTGAGAGAGGAGGGAGAGAGATAGAAATAGAGAGAGAGAGAGAGAGAATTAAACAACATTCGGAACACCAAGGGGAGTGTATTCACTACCGTCTGGTTATCAGCCATGGGCTAATACCACGGCCCGAAAAGCGGCAGTACATATAGTTTTAGAATCATATATACTTTAGTAGAGAGCTAAGTAAGCTAAACAATTTATGGCCCAGTCTTTAACAGATAGATGAAGCAAAATGCAAATACTGAAAAATGAAAAATGAAAAATGAAAAATGAAAAATGAAAAATGAAAAATGAAAAATGAAAAATGAAAAATGGAGGCAAAAAAGGAAAAAGGAAAAAGGAAAAAATAAAAAAAAATGAAAAATCACTCATAACTAGGTCTTTGTAAAGCTTTTCTCATTCCCTTAACCTTTTGATGAACTATTCTTACTATCTGCTGGAACTCATCATATTCCGGATACTTGTGCCATTGCGTAGAATTTGAGGCCTGGAGGTTTTGCCAGAAATCCTCGTAGAGTTCAATTATATACGCATAAACTTGAAGCGATAAGTCAAAGTTTCTGAGAGGCAAAGTTTCTGCCAAATTTTGAATTCTAGCAATTTCCTCAAACAAAAAATCGAAATCAGCCCTCGAAGAGGCCCTCAGTTCCGACCTAGAAGATAGGTTTTCAGGATTGCTCAGTACTGGGGTTTGGTTTGAGATCTTCTCGTTCGTCGGAGCCACAAATTCCCTATAGTACACGGGAAATTGTTTTTGTGAGCCCGAATCATCTGTTTTCTCCACAATACCAGAAAAAGCATCTTCACCAGGATCATCAGATATGTTGTTGCGTCCCCATATATCGCCAGTATTTTCCAATATCTTCCCTACCGATTCATTGAGGTGATGTGGAAGGGAATGTTTGCTATCGTTCCTCAAAAGGTCTGGGACCTTGGAAGTCATTATCACTGTAATGACAGAAAGCAAAAACGTAATATGAGAGAAGATCATTTTCTTTGGAGGTTGACTCGGAGAATAGGATACAACTATGGGACTTCTCGAGACAATTTATACTGTTGTTTATAGAATTTCTGAAATTGTTTGCCTGCTTGAAGTCACCTATTTGCCACATAAGAGGTGGCTTGGAATGATCATTGATTGGAAAATCTTGATCTCATCTATCTATTTCTGAAAGGGCCAAACGATTTTGAGTGAAGCACTTAATCGTAAAGAAGAAAAGTTTCACTACCAGATCACAGCAGTGAGCACTTATTGGAAATCGCTCAATGTTAACACAAGAGCAAGAAAGTCAAACTGTTTCTCGATATTTTTGGCTAGTATTTCGGGGGTTCCATGAAAAACAAGGCTGTGCGTTAACCTGGAATACCGTTTCGGATGTTGATCAATGAATATTCCTTCAAGCACCCTTATGAATATCGGCATTAAAACATTCTATTTTGGATTCCAAAACTCGCAAGAAACTGAAAATCGAATGCAACACATTCGCATTTAACCTGACTCAAATACGTATTGCTGTATCATTCACGCAGTCCCAAAGACTTTCCTCGTCCAAATGAGTTTGAGAAATAGACCTAGAATCTTTACATACGGGAATAGGTTTTGTTTCAGGTTCTTTGCGTTTGAATAGCTAATGTTCATTGTGTAGATCATCTGGTAAAACCAGTCTGCGTCTCTAATCTACTAGGTGGGAGAACAAACATTTATACAGTCAAGGCAGACAATGGAGTATGGTCTGCCTTTCCGTTGTTCGTGTGTGGCCTGCCGCAGTGGCCTTCAAAATAGAAGACGCAATGCTTGGCAAGCACAAAATACTTGCTTAGATGGAACCCATACATTTTGGATGATAAAGTTCGAGCGCCTGACTGAAAGAGCATGCGGTCTATGGATGGCCACGTACATGTCCCTATAAGCACGTTACTACATACATACACGTGCATGTTATGATTAAACCCGCAATGTGAAAGACTTTCATGAGGGTGGGGTTGGGTTTAGGATTCTTAGGGATCAACCTTTTCAACTTAGGGATCAACCATTCCTTGGATCCACCTTGTGACTTTTGGTTCAACGTTTCCTGGGTTGTGTGAGTATGATTGCTGGCGGGAAATTGGATGGTGTACTTGCAGTAGGGTGTCTTAGCATCTTAGGGAACTCTTAGTGTGGTTGGTGGGTTGTATAATTGTGAATCCTGAATTGTGACTCCTGAATCGTGAATTAGGGAGTGGGTTGATGGATATAGGAGTACAGAAAGGGACGATCGTTGCCTCCCATTATGGGTACCGTTATGAAGTAACCCATCTCGTCCCCGAGCTGACGGCGCCAAGCAAGGTTTCCTTCTAATACGTGGACTTGAAGGAGTCACTGTTTTTTACATTGTTTATTCGAATATAGAAAGTGGGAGCATCGCTCAAGAACAGTAACTATACACCTTTTAACTCATCCTTCAAGGGAAAAGGGAGAGGCACGGCCCCAGCCACGCCAGGCAGCCAAGTCCCCAAAACCCTTCGCATCCTCACAACACCCTTACTGTTATCCTGAATTCCTAAAATTCCATCGTTTTAACACCTCTGGCACTGGAAGCTCCTCGCTCCGCGTCTCATCTGATTTTCCAACCTCTGCTATAGCCGCGCATCCGTGGATCCGCTTTGCCTTTTAGCCCATCATCAAACGTTGCATCTGTCCGCTAAACCATCGACGACAGAGAACGCAGCCCGATCGCCAATCCCGCCGCTTCGCATCAAAGCCGGTCCTAGAGTCCGAAGACCATGCCCGAGCCCCATCATCCCACGAACCCCCCCCATTCCGAAGGAGTCACAATCAATTCCATACCAATTTATACAATATTCGGGTTTATCCTTCTGTAAAAAGTATTTATATAGATATATAGATATATGGCGTTTTTCGAAAGGGCGACATTTCATCCCAGACTGCTATAGCAGATACTAAACGGAGGTTTTGGTGAAGGTGAAAGAGCGATTCTTCGGTCTGGCTGCACACCAGGGATAATCCTGCTTCACACTATTTTCAGATCCGAGAACTATATTCATGGGAGCCACTTAATTGCGCAAAAACAGCTATTTACGGAGCTCAAATGTTATACCACACTTTGCAATCACAGAAACATCGTTTTCTTGCCCGAATACAACGATACAGTTGTAATGGTTCCGGTAAGATTGCGGTACCTAAGGCGTGGGGCAGGAAAAAAGACCTTTTCTCCACCGAATCCTGATGGCCTTTTGGGAATCTAGTGACAGCTCTAAATTGGTATTACTTGCTTAGATTAATACTATAAAAGAACCCATCCGTGTTATGATACAAATGACCGCAAACTTGAAAGAAGGGGAAGTATATATTTACCGTACCCCAGTTACAGCCATTTACCAAGAGAAGCAAATATCTGTATAAGCAAGGCCAAATTAGAGAAAAAAGTAAAAACAAAGAATAAGAAAGAAAAAGAACGGAAAAATGACATCTCTCATACAATCTACATAGAGAAGACTTAAAACTGGCTATAGATTCTGGAACCAGAAAGATTCAACCAGCAGTAGTACCATAGTAAAAGAGATAATTGAGCAAATTTATAAGCAGCATATCACGCGTTTCCAGAGTCTCCTTATGCCGACGTCAGTTCAATAAAGAATCCTCTTATCAATTCGAGTCGATTGGATACTCTTTGCATGAGAGTTGTCGAGCTCACATCACAGGGCGAACCCACCAGATTAATCTTATGTAGGATCGAGCTAAACGCTTCTGTATAAGATTCCAAATCCTTTTTCAAAGTTCCAAGCGAAGTAGTCGATGGATCGAGGCTTTTATTCAAACCAACTTCAATTTCCTGTAAACGCAAATTAATCGATGTGGCAAAAGTTTCGTCACATATTTCAACTCCGCTCTTGAGTAAGTCGTCTTCGATGCCAGTTTCCTCGAAAGAACCAACTTCCAGTAGAAGATCTTCAACGTTCCTAAGATCGTTTTCCATTTGCTCAATCCGTATTAGAGTCCCACGCAAAAGCGATTGTCCATTCCAATCAGTGGTGCTGATGTTTTTAAGCGCAAGTAGATTGAACTTATAATCCTCAACAAGGGCCCTAATGTCCTGATCATCATAAGTATCGTCGGCATCCAGATCATAGCCACTGACGAAAAGCAAAAGTTGCTGGATCTTGTGGTGTAAAACTTCGACCTCTTTTCCGAAAGTGGCAAGAGACAAATGCACACACTCGCCATTCCCATGCTTGATTGCATGGCACAATTCCGAGAGAGCGCAGTTGAGCGCACTATCCATACAGATAAGTTTAGTCCTCACGGTATCGATATAAGCACTTATGCTCGTTTGCACATTTTCGGGTAGGTTCAATGCAGCAATCTGAGCCAACTGTTTTTCTGCGCTTTCTCTTAACAAGTGGAATTGGTCAGTCAACAGGTGGTTCCATTGCGAGTGCTGGTCTAGAATCTCATCTAAGAGACGGAGGTTTTCCTCGACTCCACTAACGAGTGACTCTATCTGCTGCTCCATTATCGCATCTATCACTATAGATATGGGCAAGGCATCAGTGTTAGTCTGTGTTGTGACATTCCCAGAGTCAATTACATGAATCTGAGAGACAAACAGCAAATCGTGGTCTAGCGTTTGAAGCTTTTCAGTCAAATTTTGGATTTTCTTCTTGAAAGCACCTGCATGCAGGACGTTTCTGGCTGCCAACGATTGACTTTCCTCCAAGAGCATATTGATCAGTATTTTGGCAAACTTAAGCGGAGCCCTGTAATCCGCTGTTGTAGACAAATCATAGGTGCCATCTGCGTTAAAAAATTTGAAAAGTTGGATCTCAAAATCAACGATTTTCAACCCAAAAAGGCCGATTGCCGAAACTGCATCTTCATTGCCATGATCTCTGTAAGAACTGGTCAGATTATCGTGTCGGAATCTTGATCTGAGGACCTCACGATACAGTAACAATTCGAATAACGACCTGGTGAGGGTGAAATACTCCGTGGCTAGGTTTTGAAATAAGTTTCCCAATGATGAAATGTGCGCATACTCCGCCACCAATTCATAATACTCGGCTCCCAAAATCACAGCATTCGCCGCAAATTTATCCGAATCAGAGGGATCTGCGCATTTTAGTAACTTGGTGTAAAGTTTTCTTGTTGAAATCTCAAATTCACGGACCCTGCGGAAGTCGTTTTCATGAACCACCAGGTTATGAGGCTTTGGAGTGGAGATAGATGGTTCATTTCCTCCAACCGCCAAATTTGAAGATTCGTTACTTTGGTTTGACTCGGCCAGCTCAGGACTAGCAGATATTGTCTCGTCCTCTGACTCGTCATGGACGAAATCATCGATATTGGGACTTGTATACCATTGCGTAGCGGCCTGTGCGGATGTGACAGAGTCCGCGTCAATTGACGATTCGGTAGGTCTCTCCTGAGAAACGTATATCTGTGTGATGCTTGGCTCGTCGTTTGTTATATCTCCAGAAATTTCGAGGTCCCTTTTCCCGATTTTGCCAAAATTCGCTCTCATTTGTGAGAGAATGGAGGTTTCGATCTGAGCCAGCGATAAGGTTGGTTTTATGTTATCAGCGAAAGTGAGTAATTCGATCTTCGGCAATGTCTTCAAAGCCATAACTGGCACAAGTGGTGAGAAGATTGCCAAATTAAATAACATTGTTCTGTATGGGTGGTTGATGTCAAGTGCTAAACCTCGGTCCTCAAAAAGAAGAGCGAGAGACTTTATATGAGAAAAGTACGAGCAAAGAATCGATGAAATGAGATGCAATTATTACATTATAAATCAGCTCTTGATGGCCGTGGCCATGTTCTCGAACGAAAGAGGGGTTCTTTCTTCTTTCCCGCGACAATAGACCATTTGTTCTCAAATAAAAAAGTGCTCGTTTTATGAGGCTCCTATATATGGGTATGCAATAGAAACTGAAACTCTAGTTCATTGATGTGACTTATATGGCAAGACGTGTTCAATTTTGGTCTGATGTTTTTCAGAAAACTTGTTGCAAAAAACTAATCCCAAACGTGACGAGTTCCATTGACTATGTGCTTCAAAAGTCTATGGAAAAATCTATATTTGAACACGTGTGAGTTCTCTTGAAGTATTTACTCAAGTATGAGATACTCTGGACTCAGCTTAGAAATACTTTGGAATTAGCTTAGAAATACTTTGGAATCAGCTTAGAAATACTTTGGAATTAGCTTAGAAATACTTTGGAATTAGCTTAGAACTGTTACTAAAAAGATCCTTTAAGAGCCAACAGGGTCCGGTGGAGAAAGGTGTTCTTTCTTGCCGCTCCCCGGGGGTGCCGCTCTCGTGCTGAAACCAATACAACCGTGCCACGTGACGTTTGGACTACGTCCGGCCAGTCAGTGTTGCAACAACTATTTGGATGATATTATATTCTAATAATATTATATAACGTCGCGGATAGGGTGCCCGCGCACGCGAAACGGAACGCGTCTCCGAAAAGTACATAAACTTTTTAAACACGCGTCATCAATTGGCTTTTGCCTGCACCCCCTCCAATTTTGGAAGCAACGGAAGAAAGGGTCAGAATTGCTGCCGAAGCCTATAAAAAAGGAAAATTTCCCTCTGTGCGTGTTGCTGCGGCCAAGTTTGGTGTCGCTGAGACGACTCTTCGCGGTCGGCTTAAAGGTGTTTTAAATTGCTCTCAAGCACGCTCAAAATTGACAGAATTGACACAGCCAGAGGAAACATCGCTAGTTGAATGAGCTCTTTACCTGAAATCTAGAGGGTTTCCGCCTCGGCCCACTAGTGTACGAAAAATGGCCGATTCTTTACTCGCGTTGCGCGAATCAGGTGAGGATTTTTTTGGTGGACAAAAGTGGGCAACAAGATTTGTGTCGAGACATCCAGCCATTAAAACTTGTCGTTCTAGACGCTATGATTATAAAAGAGCTATGTGTGAATCGCCAGCTGTTTTGAATTCGTGTTTTGACGTCGTGAATGATGTCAAAATCAAGTATGGCATTTGTGAGAATGATACGTACAATGTTGATGAAACGGGCTTTATGATGGGACTTACTGGGTCAGAAATAGTCATCACAGCTACTGATATACGTGGTCGAAAGAAAGTTGTGCAGGCTGGGAACAAAGGGTACGTGACGGCTATTGAATGTATCAATGCTTCGGGTTGCGTCTTGGATCCCTTCATTGTGTTCAAGGGGAAGCAACTCGGGAAACCTTGGTTTGATACATTCGAAGACAACTGGCCTTCGGCTGTTAGCTCAAACGGATGGACCTCAAATGATATAGGCTAAAAAAGTCTCATCCCACAAACGAGAAGGTGCGCAAAAGACGAGTATCAACTTTTGATTGTTGACAGTCACGAAAGTCATTTGACTGTTGAATTTGACCGCATTTGTACCGCCAACAAAATAATTTCGATTCATATGCCACCACACACCTCACATTATTTACAATCCCTTGAATTCGGTGTTTTGGGCCTTTAAAGCGGATCTATCAGCAGCTTTGCAAGAACAGAATGAGCGCGAAGTACAAGCGGAGACGCGCGTTTATGTTCTGAAAGAAGTCTTCCTTGAATTATACAGAGGAGCCAAAATTTCTCCATTTACTGCATCAAATATCCGAAGCAGCTTCCTGTCCACGGGCTTAGTACCTTTTTGCAGACAGAAAGTAATTGATATGCTCGAGATACAAGTCCATCCCGAAGCACATCCTCAAACTCCATCGCGAGACATACCGTCGTGCTCAAACCCCAAAACCCCTTCCTTTTTTTAAACAAATTGTGAATTAGGAAAGATCCTTTACAAATTCGTCTCAAGGCCCCCTCAAATTGAATTTAGAGATGCTTTGAATCGCTTGTTGATTTTGACTCATGGCGCGCATCATTCAGCGGCTTTTGCGCAGAAACAATGCTCGGATATTCTCACTGAGCATAGAAAAGAAAAGGTTAAAAAGAATAAATCTAGAAAGCGCATAACCGGAATAGCAGATTTGTCGCTCGAGGAATATAAAGAGAGAGAATTGGCTGTGCCACAAGCTCAAAAGTCCAAAAGTACGCAAATTCGCAACCGCGCCAAAACGACGATTCACCGCTACGCAAGCGGAACACTAAAATGTGTGGGACTTGTGGAAGAACGGGTCACAACAGAGTAACCTGCCAAGAATCTGATTCATAAATTAAATTTCAAATTTTATGCCATTTAAACATTTATTTTAGCAACTGTAAAATTCGCACGCAAATGTGTGCGCGGAGACTATGCGTGCGCGGGCACCCTATCCGCGAAGTTATACCACATGAGCGTTGGTCACGTGCGCATACCTTCAAAACGTGTTCGCGCGCGCCCACAATGCCTTTTTTCAAGTCTAATTCTACATGAGCAAACCACCTTTGGGAACGCTTATCATTGAGGATGTCGAGACTCTCGGGGAAAACGCGGTGTTGGGCATCGACACTCAATTCTTTACCGTACAAAAGTTTTTAAAGGGGGTCAAACTTATACCTGCAGGCTACCATCTTCTCCACTACTCTTGTTCTGTAGACGATGGGGTATCAATGAGGTACGCATGGTGGTTCCTGATAGACGAAGGTGGCGTTTTAAGTGTAAAATGGGCGGACGAGGAGGCTGACTTTAAAACTTTCGACCCGAGTAATTCGAGCCTCGGAAACATCTACCAATACATGGTGAGCTATCCGGAAAACATAGAGAAATGGAGTATTCTCAGCCTGCATATCGACTCCGAAGCCCTTGAAGAATACCTACCGACGCTGGCACAGGCTATTACCACGGCCACGCCTCTGGCCGAGGAAAACATGGTACTTTTGGAAGTTTTGAAGAGCAAAAAACTGGATATCTCGGTGAGTGACCAGTCTCACGACGAGTTGAGGTATACGATCATCGAGCCACATAAGAAACGAGGTGGCGCAGTTGGCGAACAGCTTACAAGAGATTTACTAGACAGACTGTGGTACCTCAAGGAGTTATTCGCGCACGATGTTGAGTTGTTGCTTGCCGAAATACAGATCTCGTTTGTACATTTTGTGGTGTTGTGCAATTTATGCTCCTGCACACAATGGATGGCTCTTCTTGCGTTGGTTCTGAAGAGCAAACATTACTTGAGATCGAATCTCGTTTTTTCCCAAATGCTTTTGCGTATTTTGAATCTCCAGCTCGAGACGTTGCCGACGGACTATGTCATGGACGCACTGGGCATGCAAGTTGTAGACAGGATCCAGCTTAAAGCTATTTTGAGTGAGTTCAGTGAAATTTTTGAAAAAGATGAGTCTTGGGTTGCGATCACCGGGATCAGTCAAAGGAAATTCGGGGTCGGACCTTCAACGCAGAGCACTTTCGACGAGGCACATTTTGAGAAATACGATCTTCTGGCGCACAACGAGGACGATGAAGATGCTCCGGCAATTGTTTTCTAGCTTCGTGCTGTTCACAACCTGGTTCATGAAACCACAATTGATCCCAACTGGCGATCAACGTTTGCCTTTGCTCCTTGCAATGCAAGGCCGGCGGAAAGTGTTAGTCCTTCTCAAAACAGAGTGACAGATGCGTTTGGCACGCAGGCAGTTTTTGACGAAGATTTTCCGCTTCTTACATGACTGGGCCAAGATCACTTAAAGCCTCACCCACGTTGGATGACTTAAGCAAAAATATACGCTAATCTAAGGCTCGAGGTGTAAGAAACTACTTCAGCGCACGGTTTGAAAAAACTTCACAGCGCGCCCAGACCGCCACGTGATCATCCGAGTTCTTTGAAATTCATCGGAAATCGAATAACGGGACACAGCACAGGGACTTGTATGCAAGAATGTATATTGTTGTCAGTTTACTGTTTGAATGGTGCTCAAGTTGAGACAGTGATTGCATCGTACATCAATCGTGCATGACGATCAAATTCAGTCCACTGAGACGGGATTTCCGGCAGTTTTTATTGAAAGTGGATTTAAGATCCATGGCTCACCTCATCGGGACACAAAAGCTGATTGCCATTCTGCGCTTCGGTGAAATCCTCTGACTGGGTGCTGGAGTCAGCCGCAACTAGCTATGATTAGCGGAATCATCAGCTGCAGCTGGTATACCAGAATTGGTTTCATCTCCAATGTGAATTTTCCTATGATAAGACAGGGACATCACTCTTAGATCGAATTTTGATCACATCGTAAAGTAGACTTAACAGGTCGGCTTACAGTCAGTTGGATGTCTTGCGGGAAATTTTTATGATGTGCATATGGTGTTGACCAACTCCATCACGTGACAAATATATTAGTGAAGGTTTTAGGAAAAGCTCAAATTCTCCTTCATGTTTGAGCGTCTATGTCTACGAATGAAGCATGTGTCACAAAACTCTTGCATACTTGTGTCTCGTGGTAGCGTCAGCGCATCATAATCCTATCGTCTCAACTACTCAACCACTCAGCGTCCATATGCATCCAACAACCTATAAAACACCACCTTAAAAGAGTCGTGCCCATGGGTTTTGTTGCTGGTTGATTATCGATAGTCAAATGTGGCCGCCACCGAAATGCTGGATGTTTTACCCTCTCGAGCGTGATTTTCTTTTCACCTTGCAGCAACTAGCATCTTGATCGTAACCAATTCTCTCCAACAGCATATAATTGGGATACATATTTGCGGCCACCCAAACTTGGAACCACATTGTTTACACATCATTTATACACTCACTCAGAGTGCAAGGAACACTTAAATCAAACTATTCCACCATATACTTTCTTATTGCTCACTCAGTTTCACGTCTCATTGGGAATACCCTGCTTTTTGAACTGCGCCTTGGGCGCCAATTTAAGTCCATTTCTCCTGAAATCGGATTCAATAACAGTTTGCGTTCTCTGGATCGGACATCCCTTCATTTTCCGAAACCTGGGCCCAAAGGCGTATAACAGCTTCTCTTACTTGAGTAGCTTGTCTCTCAAAACACCGACGCGAAAGAGTTGGAATCTTATCCAAGAGCGCAAAACTGGATTCCAAGGAGCGCACTTGTCTCCACAACTGAAGAACTTTTAAAGCGGGTTCGTGTACCAGATAATCGAGGTTTCCGTGCGTGTTGTACAGTTTAAACACTAAAACATGAAGCTCGAATATTCTATTGATTATGGCTTGATCAGGCCGGCCCATCTGATTGAAATTCTCCATCAGGTCGGCAGAATTCTCCATAGTTTCAAACATGTGCTCGGCAAATCGAAGCTGCGCCAGAAGCGTTGGTACTGCCGGAGCCAAATCTTGCACCTGACGAGAGATCTCTTCGAAAGCTGTTGAGAGAGCGTCTATTTGGCCCTCAAACAAGCGAGAGTCAAAAAATGTCGTGTGAATATAGCTTTTCAACTGCCCGATGAATCCGTTTAATAACTTCTCAAGATATTCCGCTTCCACGGTACCTCTTCGCACTCTTGGTTCCAAGAAGCTGTCAGAATTGATACTTTCATTCTCGACCGGGATCAGAACAGCGTCTCCAGACGGCTTGTGTTTGTTCTCAACAGAAAGGTGAGTGGCCATGACACAGCACCAGAACGCGCTGATCAAAATGAATCTGTTGAAGTGCATGCTCTATGCCGTTTCTTGCTCTTTTTGAAAATCGTGAGGAAGCCAAATAGCGTTGTCGTTGGACTAAGCTTTTGTACTCCCACATTAAGCGTGTTGATATTCATTCTGGTTTGAGCTGCTCTATTTCACTTACCCCGCTTGGCATCCTTTCGGCATTGTAAGTGATGAAAATTTCTTCTATAGAATTTACTTGAATTTTTAGTTGTGCAAATCGCAAAAACTGACATACAAGTACACGATATTGAAAAATGCAGATGCTGGTGAACCCGTTTTGCAAGAAATTTGCAGAGGAAAGAAATGACCCTATCCTTGAAATTGCATACTTCATTGTGTAACTTTCATGGCGGTCTTTTCAATAAACGGGACCGTGTGTGCTATTGGCTGATGCAGGCTGTAAATGGCCAACATTCAAAGGGCACAATTTCTTTAGTTTGTTCACATTACTCCATCATGACTAATGCTCTTATATTGAAGATGAATCAGCTCGTTCTCTTTTCGGTATTGCAATATCAAAGCTAAGTCTTCGGTTTTAAATGTTCAAGTCACTAAAAGATAGCTAAGTATGGCTTCAATAAACTAGACTGTCTCCAAATTTCATAGATTGAGGGCATTTCTTGCATATGATGGATTTATTTCTGAGTTCCATTCTAAATGATGAATATTTCACAAGACTTGTTAGCTTATCCATGTGTTGCATAGGTTCACACATCTGAAACAGTCCTCAAAGCAAGTAATGTGTTAGAAAAGGCAATCTCCAATCCAGAGTGACTTAGGCCCCGCCATTTCATCTTGACATTCTTGTTTGAGTTCGCTGACCCTTATAAATGAAATGCGATTTATCTGCGCAATCTTCAACCGTTCAAATTGTGACATAAGTAATCCAAATCGATGCCATAGGCTGTGGTTTCGCCCGGGATGCTCGTATACTACACCATCTGACCTCCCTTTGTATTGCAACAATGGTATATTAAATATTGTGTTCAAGTAAATCATCTATTGAATCGCCCCTACTATCTGTCGTCAAGATCATCGCACGCAACATATATTTGGCAGAATTAAGCAGGTGCAAAAGATTTACAGTAGTGGCATGCGAAGTTTCAACCTGGTAAATGAGACTTTGTGGCTCTGAAGCAAAAAATATGAAATTGCATTCGAAATGGAGGACTCAAAGTTGCTAGTTTGAAGATACGCTTCTAACTCTGAGACAACCATATCCACTTGACAATGTATTTCGACGGATACTGTCAGTTTCGAATACTCACGTAGAGATCTCGAGTTGCCTCTTTGGACGAGGAAATCTACAATTCCAATACATTGATCCGTATGTTTGACTCAGTTTCATTGCTTTTCCCAGCAGCCAAGATGTCAGCCACTCAAGCATCCAACTTCAAATCGCCTGTGCGAAGTAAATTGCCGGAAACTCCAGATTTGATCTAAGCGTGAAATCTTTGAGTACAAAGATTCAGCGAGCTTCGTTTGAAAGGTGTCGCATCCAAAACGGAAAGCATTACGGGTTTTAACGGGAAACAGAGATGTGTATACTCGTTTCACCGGAGCTGGATAAGGCAGTCATGTATGATCATGCATACTTTTGCCTTACTATCCGAACAAGCTTTTGCAGCTCCAAAAGAATAAATCCAAAACAACCAAAGTAACTGAAACAATATCCTTTATATGCTCTTTGTTTTACTTGAAAGTCACGCATGTTGTTTGTAGTGGGCACTGCCCCTGTGTGAGCCACAACAATATTAGTATTTTGATGCAAAAACTGTTCTACATAAGGACACCTTCTATTGAATCCACTTCATCGGAGTAAAGGATTTGAATGTCACTCACAGATTGAAGTAGGTAGTGACCTTAGGGCAA
Organism: Metschnikowia picachoensis; assembly: GCA_030556465.1. NCBI lineage: Eukaryota > Fungi > Ascomycota > Pichiomycetes > Serinales > Metschnikowiaceae > Metschnikowia > Metschnikowia picachoensis. Next base: position 40,405 of record JAKTUB010000064.1, read on the forward strand.
TATTCTCTTGGCATTCAATGTTGCTTTTTTGTATCAGATTGGCCGCAGCAGTCACGGGCGTGACCAGGGAATGTAAGTACCTAGCTGTATTCGGTTAACCTTTACATCTCCCAAGACAGGAGAACTTTCTGGTATTTTTCTCAAAATGAACAAATATATGTTCAGCCCAAAATTATGTGCAGAGTGTTGTGAGATGAGTTAATTCTGGAATAGTCTCAATACTTGTTTCCAAAAGTCGAATTTGTTTATTTCAGTATATTATAAGCCCAATCTTTCCCTTTTTTCTTGACACCATAATTTCGTGAAGTCAAACCCGGTAGCTTATTCTTCACATTTTCTTTACCGGAGTGTGTGAAAACAAATAAGACCATGTGAGCTTTTCGTCACAACCACGACGACTGACCGTACACACATAAATACACAATATACGTGGACACCAGTAGTCCTTTTTCTACTTGATACATCTGATTTAGGACTCGGGGCAAAATTGCTTCACAAGCCCTCCACAAAACTATACATGAATATATATATATATATATATATATATGTAGCCCTAGTCAGCCTCGCTGCCTTGCCTTGCGTTGATACCTTGGCTTGGCTGCGTATGAGAAATAATTAGGTTGTCATCGCCCTAGAGGCGGTACATACCCCACCTGTCTCTTCAACTCTCGCAACAGGAGGGGGGTCAGTAATGTGAGCGCATCCTGGTGACTCACACCGTCTTCGAGAGTATAACTTCTTGACGGTCTTCACAAACCAATTCCATTTTCTTAAGTTTCTCGATGCTGCGTTGACCGGCGCCAACATGGAGTTAAGGTGCATTGGACCTTCAGGCCCTATATGTTGCCACCAGCTGCTGGTGGCTTCGAACTTGTTATAAATGTGCTCTAGTATGCTGTCTTTGGTGGTCTTCCTTAGACATAGATGACATCGCGTCACTGACGTGTCGCCCACCACATCAAATACAAATAGTGGTACGTAGGACCCAAAATTAAATAAACGAAGGGTCGTGAAATCGTGTCTGAGTAGCCACTCTACTTTGTACAAGGCTTTCCAGAATGTTTTCCATCTTTTGACCGATTGGACCTCCGGACAAATCTCCTTATAGCGTCTTGGGGTAAGCGGTAGCAACTCGTCTTGTTTCTTACGGCTCAAAGTCTTATATTGAAAATGATGATTGATCAATTGATGCGACATAAATTCTCGTGCAATAGGTATTCCACTACGTATAGTCACACCAAACTGCAAAATAGGTAAAACTATTTCGTAAGGATATTTTGCATTTTAACAACAATTTAGGTTATGTCGTTCTCGTCGCTGTGCGGACATTTACCATTGCGGCAACAAAAAGGATTTGGCATGGACCAAGCTAGCGATTTTTTTCCGGTTTTTCCTGAAAATACTGTATGAAACGTTTGGAATCAAGGCCACCAAGTCGTTGGCTATATCTCAGCTCAAATCGACCCAAGAGGGCCTCACTTTGTCTACGCCTCACTACAAAATATCCTCGTAGAAAGTTACCAGCCCCAGTTTGCTCTGCCCCGTGCGTCGGCACGTGCAGTGTTGCAATAACTATGCGAATGATATTAAATTTCAATATTATTATATATTTCAAAATTTTCCTCATATATTTATCATTATATATATCAAATTATATAGCCCCTTATTGGAACGACTCGGTGCTTATGTTCTAGGCGATGAGTGTGCTCCTAATCGTTCACCTTGAACCAGTGCTTCGAGTAAGTATGCAGTATGAATATTTGTAGTAACGAAGTAATTACTATATGAAGTAGTAATTGGCAAATAATCGATACTTGTATCGGCCCGGTATGAATTGGGTATAATTATCCCTAATTCATAATGTGTGTATATGCAGAACCTTTAGGTATGGTGGTCAAGAATGAGGGAGAATTGACTCCAAAGAAAGAGAATTCCAACTTTGGCAAAGTTCATGGACATATAGGCACACAAACATGACGCGAACCGTCAGAGGGTTCTACCGTGAGGTCCACTATCATGTAGAAAATCAAATGACAAGGCGCGATCAGATGCACGAACACACGGGAACGCGATTTTGAGACTACGTAACTTTCTCGGACGTGGCGCGTCAAGATAAGTATATATTAAATCTAAAATGGTGCTTTTCTGGGAAAAAGTTCCTCATGTGAAGCTCAGCCAAGCTTGGCATCGAAATCTATATGTTTCAGGCCAATATACCTTGAGATAAGCTCATGAGGCAAAATACTGTGTAAATAATTCATACTGTAGTAATTATGAATTAGACAAAAGTTCATATTGATATGAATACTTATCCACCCTGGAGTATAGTTATACCGGAAATTACTACTTTTGTATGCATTATACCAAATTACTCGCCTCACTGCCTTGAACATGGTGAGGCTGCTCGTGCCTCAGTCGATATGCTACTTTGCATATTCCCATTCTACGTGTCTTGTTTCTAGCATTTAAACGGACCTTGTGAGTAGCTAGCGGCCTGAGCTTAAATTGTTGCAAGAATTCCCAACAGGTTATCATCGTCGTCGTTGCAGTCATGATCACTTTGCTCAACCGATTCTGTGACCTGCAGGCGATCAGAGGTTCCTTCTTCTTTGCCAATTTCCACCACCTTGTCTTCTTCGTCGAAGATTGTCTCAGCCTCGTTTTTAAATCGATTTTAGGGATTTGAGAACCAACAATAACGCTTGCGAAGCAGTGGTTTTAAGCTATAAATTAATAGAATATTATTAGTATAAAAAGATGGTTTAATGAACCTGTAAAGAAATTAATGGAATTTAAAGACTTCGAATTGTTTACAAAATACAAAAAGGTTTGTACTTTTTACATCCTTCTATGTCCACTATGTTATTCATTATTAATTTAGAATAAGCAACCGTATAAACAAAGTCAGAATATTCTATATTGGACAGCAATATCTTTTTACAAAAATCGAGGCTAAAAACAATCCATCTGCAAACGCAAGCATCGGTGTATATTTTATGTGAGTCTTAATTGTACTTTAGTTTAAACTGGTTCGTCTTTTTGTTACCACATCATTCAAGCCGGAGAATAAAGATCCACAAGGCGCTGAAATGGCGGGCGTTGCCAAAAAAATCTCTTGCCATTAGATAGGGAAGGGTAGAATCTCTCTCTTGAATGTCATAAAAGGTGCCAATATCCTAATCACCGTGATTTCTTTACTCCGAGAGAGATTTGCCTTTATCTAGTCTGACCGTCCAGACCTGTCACTTCAGAGAAAGCTCTCGCGCATACTCCTCGCCTCATGATGTTCTTCTTTGAAATCACTAACAACTGGACACAGAAGCTCTCTTCTACGAAAGGGGCAGTCATTGAGGAGTCTTTCCCGGGCTGCTTCGAACATCTTACCTACGTGACGTATGAAGTTTGCCATAAATTGCCATAAAAATGCCTAAATATGCCTTGAATATTTCAAACCTATTAATCATATATTTCACAGAGCAAAATAAATAACGAGTCATTTCCCAATTTCAAGTACACGGGCAAATTGCGGGCCGCATACCCATTGAGCCCCAAACGGGCGGTACCACAGCACATCAAGCGGCCCGATTACGCTCAAAACGGGCGGCCCGTAAGCGAAATCAAAAACGACCGAACGGGCAAGATCACTACATTGAGCGAGGCCGAAATCAAGAAGATCCGCAAAGTGGGGTTGGTTCTGCGCAAGATCTCGGATAAGGTGGCGCTGCACATTGCTCCGGGCGTCACCACCGATGAGCTCGACGCCGTGTTGCATAAGGAATGCATGGCGCATAACGCCTACCTGGCCGGCCACTGAATTCAATATTAGACAATTTAAGTCAAAACGACACCAAAACCGTTAAAAACCAAGAGAAAAAAACTATTCCGCTTTTTTAGGACAAGTCTCTCTTCTATTTCCCGGAGTTTTACAAATTCCACATGCCCTTTGGGCTTTCTTAGTCGGCAGTGAAGTTCCCTCGATCTGATCGCGAGTCTTCTTGCTTCGGCGATTAGGAGCATTTTCTGCCACCACAATGAGCTCGAGAGCCTTCTCAAATGAAAGATCACTTTCCTATGTCTTTATTCTCTTTCGTGACTGTGCACGATTAATTTTTTGCGATTCGTTGGCCTTTTTTAGGTCACTTATATCTTGCGCGAAAAATCCCGCTGATTGCAACGCTTTTTTGGAGTAGTCAACTATCTGATCAACAGCTTCAAGATTCCTATTTACCGGCACATCAGATTCTTCAGTGATTATTCTGCGTAAAGCTCCGCGGCTGTATCCAATCTCTGAAGATTAGATGGTGTTCTCGGCTCATTTTGATCTTCATGCTCCAGACGCGGGGAAGGCGTATGTAGCTCACTTGTGAGCTTTGACAAGACTTTTTCTGGACAATCTGGCCATATTCCAGCAGTTTCAAGTGCAGATATCACGATATCTAATTTAAAAGCTTTGACTCGCGGATTTGGGTACGCAGCAAGGAAATCAAGTTTTGTAATATGATTCACCTGAGCGCGCATCAACTTTTCTATCATTTTATAATACGAGCCCTTCAAAACCGAAAAGCAAACGAGATCAAGTGGTTGAAAAATGTGTGATGAATGTGCGGGCATGCAGATTGTGAAGATTTTGTTTTCCTTGCAGATTTTTCTCGAGTTTGGGCGTTAAATGGCTTCAATGCCCGTCGAGGATCAAAAGTCGATAAACTCCTTTTGTCTTTCGCTCGGTGAATAAAAAGAAGATTTTTTGTAGCCAGCGAACTGTGGGCTTATTATTAGACCATCCGTTTGGACTTACACCCACTCTCCAGCCTGGCAAAGTCATTCCTGTGAACCATGCGCGAAACAACCTTTTGCCCTTGAAAATCACGAATGAAGGCAAGACCCATACAGATGCATTTATGCAATCAGTTGCGGTGACACACTCACGATTTACTGGCTGCAAGAAGGGGTTTCGCCCCCCCCTGACATCAGAGCCCGTCACCACCTTAGTGGTCGCTATCATACCCATGGCAAAGCCCGTCTCGTCAAAGTTGTAAATGACATCGCGCTGAATGCCATTGTCCGCGATCACCTTCTGCAAGCGCTCAAACCAAATTTTTATAATTTTTGCATTTTCACACTTTGCCTTTCTGTAATCATAAGCCCTAGACAACCTGATTATAAGCTCTGGACACCTTTTGATGTACTTGTGGACCCGGTTTTTACCTACTTTCAGGACGCGCTTCGACCCACGCGCCGCGAGTAGAATGTCCGCCATCGCTTGCACATCTGAAGGACGGGGCGGGAGCAACTGAGCGCTCCAACTGAGTATCCAATCACGAAGACTTTCGTCTTCCGGAATTGATAATTTATGATTGCTGTCGCGTCTGAGAGCAAATTCCGTGCGACCCTTGATTCTGTCTTGAAGAGTCAGACGCGGAACATCAAAATCCTTCGCTGCTTGACGAATAGACTCGACTTGACTTTATTTCAAAGCTTGAATGACTAATGCAAGCCTCTCCTATTGTGAGACCAATTTTTTCCGGGATTCTGGCTTTTTTCGCTTCATCGTAGACAAAAGAAAGTAGCAAATTAACTATCTAGACGCGTCGCGTTTTTGGTGGCCGGCCAGGTGCGGAAATACGTTAATATATTTGCTCAATTACTAAAAGCGCGCGAAAAACTTATTACCGGCAACACTGGGCACGTGTACCGGGCCACCAGTATCTAGCGTGGCGAAGTTCAAAGAGCCAAAAGACTAAAATATTAAAAGATTAAAAGACTCTGCTTCTCTGCTACTCAGCTACTCAGCTACTCAGCTACTCAGCTACTCAGCTACTCAGCTACTCAGCTACTCAGCTACTCAGCTACTCAGCTACTCAGCTGCTCAGCTGCTCAGCTGCTCAGCTGCTCTGCTTCTCAGCCTCTCAGCCTCTCAGCCTCTCAGCCTCTCAGCCTCTCAGCTACTATGCTACTATGCTACTCTGCTGCTCTGCTGCTCTGCCGGAAGAATTTTTGAGAGAAAATACGTCGATTTTTATGCGCAGGGCGCCCATTTTGACTGTATCTTTATGCCTGAATAAACACTGGTCTGTGTGGTCAAATGCTACGCCCTGATAAGCCCAGGGCACGCGTGCCTTTGGGAGACGCACGAGGGGCGTGCACATAGCGCGGGCGGTCGCACACCCGTACATCCAAACGTTTTGCAACACAATGTTTGCATTTTTGCACCCGTGACATACTGGAAAACAACACGCACAGACGCGGTTTCGCAGAGAAATAACCTAGCATGTAACCTTTTGAGGTATGTTGCAAACAGGCTGAGGGGTCAATATATGAAAAGTTTGGGAATAAAATAGGTCAGATTTTTCGAAAATCGCTATATTTTGCACGGGAAAAGCAGTAAAAATCCCATGGAAGGCCTGAGATGGTATTCTGGCGGTCAACTCTGATATGACATTTCAGCGTTCACTATGTTCACTATCGAATTCGTCTCGAAGATCTCAACGCTTGCATGTACCCCAGGATTTACCCCACATCACACCAGGGGTTACAGAAAAGAATATATTTCTACATAAGAAAATGTCCAAACAAATAATCAGCCAGTACAACTCTGTTTATCAGCCAGTACAACTCTGTTTGTCTGCCAGCTTACATCGTAGTCTTGTAGTCAAATGGGGGGAAACTTCGTGGTATATTAAGACGGGTATCTCCCCCAGTTTCCTCTTTTCAAAATCCTCATCATACACTTAGACTTCAGCGCAAGGTATTCAAAGTATTATCTTGTATCGATCTCAATGGAAAACACGGGATCATCGTCTGAGTTCGGCCTTTTTGTGGAAGGCCAAGACTTCATGACACAGGGCAGATACTTGACTGGTACTACCCATGTGTCATCTGAAGACATTTTCGGTCAAATTGACAACTTCTCTGCCTCTCACGACAGTTCCGAGGAGACAGAAGACGATCTTTATGACTGGATCTTCGAAGACGGCCCTGTAGACGACGAAGAGGAAGAGTCTGCGGGCCTGGATGTGAAGGGCTCAGTTGGAAACGAGACCTTTGCCGAGCCTAACCCATTTGCAGGGAGCGCTGAGCTCGAGGTGACAGTAGACGCAAATGGCGACTTCTTCAACGGCTTCTCGTTCACTGACTTGGATGTCGAAGCTCCGATTGTCGAAGCTCAGATTTCGCAGCCCCAGAAGATCATGCTGGGCTTCGAAGGCACAAATGTCTCGGAGGCAGCCAACTCATATTTCTTCAGCAACTCATTGACAGCTGCTTCTCCAGTCCCTTCGTTGGCCGCTCTTTCTGTTGAGAACTTTTCTGAGTTGCTTCCAGCTGCGTATTCGCACCATGCGAACTTGGACTTGCAATTCGCAGTTTCTGCGCATTCAGAACCTTCGACAGCATGCACCAACCATCAGCCCGCTTTGGTCCAGGAACTGAACGAGGATGAGTTTTTTGCTGACATTATTAGCAAAGAGTTTGATGGTTTTGCTTGTGAACAGCAAGCTCTCGATATCAATTCTGCCACCAATATTGATGCTTTCGCTGGTGCAATCAGCCACGTCTTAGCAGGGAGCAAAATGCGCTTGAACACTGGCGTGCAACCTTTGGAGACAATCTTTGAGATGGCGGAGGATATTTTGGAGTCAACCACTGGGATTTACGACCAGCGGGACTATTCATCGAATGATTCCACGGATCTTTCCCTCGTGTACCCAAACAACATATCGTTCGACCAAATGTTCCAGACCGAAACCATGGCAGCGATTTTGGGCGCCGGCTTTTCTCCAGATGACAGCATGTGCATTGACGAGCCGGAATATACACACACGGCGGCTTGTGGTGGTGCTGGGGACCTTGTGCCTGCTGTGGAGAGCAACATGAACGCCCAGAACTTGTCCAATGTGCCCAGATCTTTCGAAGGCGATTTTCTCTCGAAAAACCCTATTGGGAGCGCGGGGTTTGGTCTCAAGATTAGACAATTGGCTGCATTAAACAAAGACTTGGGTCCCAGCGAGTCGCTCGGTCAAAAGAACTGTATCAATATACAGAACGCCATAAAGACCGCGGTGGCCAAAGGTCGCAAGAAGGGCCCGGCAAGTCAACGAAAATTCACGGCTTCGGTATCCCTGAGCACGGCTCGGGTCACCAAGCCTCTGGGCCAAAAGCCCAAGAGGCCTAGACGGGAGAAAAGAGTGTTTGACTACTCCATGGCAAACGTGGACACCTTCGAGGTGCCCTGTCCGGAGCTTCAGAACATCATGATCACCCGGGCTCAGTTGATTGAGGTATGTGGCGCGCAATTCGACGAGGAGAAGGCCAAAGAAGGCGCCATCAACAGAAGGAGATTTGTGCGGGGATCGCTCGATGGTCTCGAAGGCTTGCACCCAAATGTTTCCTACGAGAAGAACCCTCTTTTCGACATTGCTCGTCCTTACCAGCAGGAGTTCACTCGCGTTGAATTGAACCCCACCACTGGGGCGCCTATTATGGAAACCCGCAGTGGCCTTTGCTGCTACTGCGAGGACCTTCACTTCTACGAGCTCAAGAACTCGTGCTACTCTCAGCACATGAGCCATTCGCATGGTGTTTATACCGATAACACCTTGACCCCGGATGCTGTTTTTCCTGGAGACTACGACTTATCGAAGAAGTTCACTCCAGGAAGGAAGACGACCCCGCACGTCAGAGACCGCCCGGGAGTTGTGTGCCCAGCTTGCTTGGACGTGGTTGAGGTCCGCTGCTGGTCATCTACCCTGGAGAAGAAGCCGCTTGCGAATTACTTGAGACATTTCAAAGATCAACACAGGGTCGAAAAGCGCAAGGAGTCGTTTTTCAACTTGCATGCTTGAGGTTATGGCCCTGTAGCGAGAACGTGTTTCGAGTACTTGACTCGGCCCGCTTTACTCCAATAGGAG
>JAKTUB010000065.1:7524-38741 GCA_030556465.1 Metschnikowia picachoensis
TAATAAACACAAGGTCATGATCCAGGATGCACGCAACAAAAAGGCGCTCAAAAATCGCGCCATGATGCCACGTGAACACATTCGCAAGACGTTCAGCCAGATGGAGGACCACATGGAGCTGTTGGGCCACGACACGTCGGCCTTGAAGACCCGCGCCAAGCTGGGTAAAAAGGAGTTGAGCGGTGTGGATATCTTGAAGCGCAACCAGGGCATACAGAAACGCATCGAGAAGAAGCGTGCGCCACTCAACCAGCCCGACCGGTTGACTGGAGGTGTCGCTGACGGCGCTGTGCGGTCGCAGGCGGAACGCGTGGCGAAATTGCACCGCAGAGAGAGAAACAGAATGGCCAGACAGGGTGAGGGTGACCGTCACACGGCCGCGGCCATGCCCAAGCACTTGTTTTCAGGGAAGCGCAGTTTCGGCGCCGACCGCCGTTAGTGCAATGTACAGTATATTAATATCATTACAGTTTTGACATTCTTGGTGTATATAAATTCCTGGAAGGCTCTAGTTGGTGCCAGTAGAAAGTTTATTCCTTTCTAAGTGACATAATTGGAGTTTGCTTCATAAGTAATTCTTTGTGTAAACGGTTTCAAACGGTTTCAAATGGTTGTATTTTGGAAAAGTCTGCTGACGCTACCAAATCAAAACCGCGCATGTGCAAACACATTTGGGTTGGACAAGAATTTGAAATAGTCGGTGAAGGTGAGCGGAGCACTCAAACAGGCCACAAATGCCACGTTGCCCCATGAAGTCTGGATACCAATCGCCGCATTTTGCCTTTAGTCTTAACGATCTCTTGACGTCAGTAACAATTGGCCAGCCCGCCTACGGCTTGCCTCTGGCTCTTATGGATGATTTAGTATCTTTTGATTTCAATTGTTTTCCTCACACAATGCATCTAGGGGCCAGTGTGAGTTTTTGTTTTCTTTGTCTTACAAGGAAAAACAAACCCAGGGAAAGGCCAAATTGCCGTTGAATAATCTCAAATACATGTAATTATGAACAAAACAATCAAAATCATCCGATTGGTCTAATTTTCAGTAACGCTGCACGCATGACACGAACTTGGAATTGAATGCTGGTTTATGGCTTACTTTATGTAAAATTGAAGTAAATACATACTGAAAGATAGATCACCTGCCTTTTATACACTTCAGAAAGCCCTGAATCAAGGGTAAGTGTCAACAATCACGAAAGATGGTACCAATAAACGTGAAGAAGTACAGGTGAACGCTTATTATGTAATTTATTAATGAGAATTGCGCCGCGCAATCGTTTCTCTTCATCAGTACAGAAGTATTGATTTATCGACAAAACACCATCAGAACCCTCATATCTTTCATCTTTGCAAATAAATTTAGTTCTCTTAGCTTATTTGTCAACAAAAAAAGGCGGTTTCAAAGAGATGGTCTTTAGTCTGTGATTGTCTCTAACTCACACAGCACTAATGTCGCAGAGGGTACTCCGGGGTATAGAAGATATGGCCTACAATGACGTGCATGGCTGGGATTAGCCCGCGCACGACGCAGTCGATGTCGTGACTGAAAATGTTTCCAACCGTGAGATGGGGAAATACTTTTCCTCATCTTCTTCAAGGATTCTGAACGTAGTGTGACTCGGACATCCTAAGTATAGTATGTATGTTTGAATTTACTTGAAATATATCTAAAATATAACGAATTTGGGGTTACCATGAAATGAGTCAATACCTTCCAAGGGATACGCTGGGCAAGCGGATACCTCACCCACCTATGATAAGATGTATGGACTGCTCTAGGCGTAACCTCTGAATGAGTTTGTGTGTCCAATCTCCCTCGTCGGACGTATCCATATATTAGCGCTCACGAGCAACACGTGACTATAGTAGTATCACGTGAGCGGAAGCTGGGTGGGTTATGACCCCGTACATACGAACAGAAAACCAAATAAAATACATACATAGAATAATTTCCAAACTCTGAAAATTCGTGTATGGTTCATTCGGTGCTCTTCAAAGACATAGCTTTCTTAAATTAGTGACGCCTCAATTATGTGCTAGCGGGGTCCAAATGGGATTCCGCGTCAATCTGCTAAAAATACGTTTGCCACATCCACGGATTGATTCTATGCACATTTGAAACAAACGGAAGAAATTTCCACGTCTAGTGACATCTTGATCTGCTTCAAGCCAGACCAGTAAAAAAATGCCCTAAAGTATTGCTACAATATGCGAAATGGTCTTCGAAACCGTGACATCGCTTTGCCATTTTGCATCTGCTAGGTGTATATTTTGGCGACGCAGCAGCAGCAAACTTGGCTCAGGCCAAATGCAGGGCTGGGGCTTTGAAAGCTTAATTACCTCAATCTTCACAGAATTCGTTTCAAGTCTTTTTGACCTCTTTCAACATAACGTAATCGATTTGGCTGTATTCATCGTGCAGTAGTCTTTCTGACCCCTAGTAACGATACCAAGATCTCGCTAAACATGAAAATAGCACCCTTTTGGAGCAAATCTCAATTTAGAAATGCTCCATTAGTATGCAGTACATGCGTCAGGCTGAGCGCCGCTCGATGGAACCGTGCAGGCGCCCCAAGCTTGGTCAGATCTTATCTTCGCAGATATAATTCCGGGTGAACCCTTTTTTATGGAGATAACCGCATCTCGATACAAAAAAAAAGAAAAAAAAAACAAGAAACTGAAAGTTCCACTTTCCGAACCATTTGTTCCACAAAAACTGGCTTTATATCCTGTTCAAGAGCGGTTCTTCCAAGATCGATCCTCTCTCTCAAAGTGAGACATCGTGTGCCCAATTTGCCCCCTCATATTCACATTTTATCGATAAGGCGTTCACTTACACACGACTTTCTTTACTACCCCAGGCGAATTCACAAATATTAATACTCTCACTGCAAGAAATATTCCGATCTCGAGAGCCCTCACCCATCATGATGAGCGAACTCCCCATCTCGTGTTTCCGCTGTCGCCGGAGAAAGATCAAGTGCAATAAGCGTAAACCTTGTAATCAGTGCACCAAGCAAACTGTGCCTTGTCAGTTCCCAACCAAATTCCGAAACGTATCTTATGATAGTTCGGAGAAAAGCGAGTCTAGCACGCTGGATTCCATCGAGCACGGGAAACTGGCATCACCTTCTGACATCAGTAAGTTGGAGGAACAGGTGCGGCGGTTGGAATTGGAAAATCAATATATCAGAGAAGAATACCAGCGGAAACTTTGGAAGGCCGCCCAGGATCTGGATCTGGACCATTCATCGACGGGTCTGTTCCAAATCAACGGTGAAACCACCGAAAAGGGCGAGAAGTATTATGGCCCATTATCGTCGAATAACATGACGGAGGATTTTGACAAGATTCTGAGCAATTACAACAAGATGGATTCTGTGTCGTCATTGAAACACCACCTGTGGACACGTGACCCGTTCAAGATTGCTGGTGCTGATAATGACTCGGGTGGTTCTGAGGTTTGTTATAGCCAACTCGCCCAGAAACGCCCATTGCCATGGTTGGCATTGGAAGGCGAGACTGCGGAGAGAAACATGCAGGTGTTAAAGGCGTTGGTGAGGCACTTTTTCGACACAAAGACATACAATTACTTTATTTCCGAGGGCAGAATACTCCATTTTCTTGATGAACATGCCCTGATTCCAGATTTGACATGGGAGAACTGCGATGATTTGCTACTTTTGCACATGATCTTGATCACTTCGGTGCAAAGGCTCAACCCAACAAATTACAACGAGCTTTTTCTGCCGAAAGTTGCCAATTTCCAGCAAATGTGGAAAGCGAACCGGCCAATCAAAAAGCGGCTATTCCATGGCTTTTCGAAACTTCGCCATAACCTTTTGAACGAGTCCTTTGTTACCGTGCAGGCATATATCCTCTGCACGGAGTGGGAGTTCATGGAACAAAGGTATGAAGAATCATGGCTGATGATGTTTCACTGTTGCTCCATCGCGTACGCTTTGGGACTTCATGTAGTGTCGAAACCGAGTGAATTGTCATTCGAATCACTCGTGAATTCAAACCAAGGGTCGGAATCGGCGCTGAAAGACAGTTGCGATGATTACTTTACTGATGAGCTTCCCAAATTGCGAGTCTGGTTTGCGCTCCAAAACCTTAACTCGCAAATATGCTCTATTTTGGGACGGCCCAATCCGATTATGATCCAGGTAAGCCAGGTGTCGTTGCCCGTGACCAGTATCTCAAATGTTGAGGATGCACAGAGATTGAATAATTTGATTAATCTGCAATTGAAGCTGGGGCTTAGTGAGTGCATACGGTTGCTGAACTCGAGCATGATTGACAGTTTTTTGAAAAAAGTATCGATTGACAATGTGTGGGCGATAAACCTGCAGTTCAGTGAGCAGATTGATAAGCTTTCTTACTATTTGAGCCCGCAGTACGAGAACCTGATCGATGGCGTGGTGAAAAAAATCGATACCCTCACAGATATGCCTACCACAGTCACGCGAAAGGATATTCTAATTGACTTAGTCGTGCTTCATGTGAATAGAGTCAAGTTGCTAGAACCGTTTCTTGATCAACTGCCGCCTAGCAGGCCGGCTCTCAACTATATCATGGGCTCGATTATCTTGTTTTATGAGCACACGTGTGAACTTGTGTCTGAATTTGTGAAGAAGCAACTTCCTCGCATCTTAGAGTCTGACGAGGCAAAAGAGGGCGAGATCAGGCTTGACAAAGTGTTTATCTATAAAGACCCTTTTTTCGCCTCGTTTATTTATCAGGGTATTGTGGTGACCTTCATTTTGATCAGCTTAAAAGCAAACGACTTCATCCTTGAGAACAATGGCCACTTCATCTCGCAGGTAGAAGGTCATCTACAAATGCTTTTGGGTTTGCACTCGTCGATTTCGAAGCTCGTGAAGGAAAATATCCACCTTTGGTCGCGCAACAACATCTTTCTCATGAAGAAAGTCCTCGACCACATCGGTATCATGAAGCAGGCGTTGAAGGACTACAAGGCTAATGGCCAGATGACCAGCTCGTTCGGTGGGTTTGAGTACGACCCGCAAGTGGCAGAAATGTTAGGTAACAACTTGAGGGACCCCTTTTGGGTGGTGAACCCGGAAAACTCTCCCAATTTCTTGGGCATTTCCGAAGACCAGGAGGATAGGTCCAGTATGATGAACAACAACGGCACAAATGTTCTCATGAACAACCCACAGGAAAGGAAATTGTGTGTTTCAAACTATACACATTTCAATTCCACTGCAAATGAGAAAATGCAAGTCCCTCATATACAAAACAATGCACATATGTCGTTGTTTTGGCCAGACCCAATGATGGATGGTGCACATGCACAATATAATTGAATGCTGGCACAAGGAAACTTTGTGGGCACGATAGATATCGATGAGGATGGCAGTGTGATCGCGCAAGGTCGCCCCAACAAAATTATGAACCAGCAATAAGATATCATGCATCAGGTGCTCAAACTTTATGTTTTATCTATTACTACTTCTCAATATCGAAGATGTGTCTGTCTTTCGGGCTCGTCTTGTGGTGGGGGTTGAATCGTTTTAGGTCTCTGATTTGTCAAACGCATTGCATAGGAGAGATAAAACAAAAGGCTGTGTCACGCTTGTGAAGAGTGTTGGAAGTGTTCACTTTATCAAAGTTGTAAAGGTCTCAAAACTCTCATCAAACACGTCAAGAATTCTCGAATAAAAAAAAGCTCGTCGAAGATATCCCAAATCATTAAAGGAGAATAGCATTTTGCATTTTGCATTTTGCATTTTGCATTTTGCATTTTGCAACAACGTGTCCCGAAGCAGCACGATATCTCCGGCTCTGGATTTCGTGTTACAAACAGTGTTAGCTGGTTTATTTGAAAAATGCTCATCTATCTTTTTGCTATGACTAGAGTACATTTGCCTTGGAAGTGAAATCGTCCGTTAACATGTATGTTAAGGTCAAGCCTTTGAACACGTCGCATTCTCAAAAGTCAACCGACGCATACGCAATTTAACAAAGCAACAAATTGCATATACCAGCCCGTGTCATGAAGAATTTTACGGAATAGTGACACTCAAAGTTTGAACGTTCTTTCCAACCTCTACCCGTGTAATCATAAAGAAGCAACATACTAAGCTCGGGATCGGAGTTGGGATGAGTAAATAAAGCGTGGCCTGCACACAACGGGCTCGACCCCGCGGGCCTTCAGGTGCCGAACGAGATTCATCCCAAATCCAAAACCTAGGCCATTTCAATCACCTCTTGTACAACTCAAAATGTCGTTCCGCAACATCTTCAACAAACAGACATTCAAGTACATGTTCACCACGCATTTCTGGGGTCCTGTGTCCAACTTTGGAATTCCAGTTGCGGCCGTCTTGGACTTGAAAAAGGACCCAGAATACATCAGTGGGCCTATGACCGGGTCGCTCATCTTGTACTCGTTGGTGTTCATGCGCTATTCGTTAGCGATCTCCCCTCAAAACTACTTGTTGTTTGGATGTCATTTTGTGAACGAGGCCGCACAGTTGACGCAGGGTTTCCGGTGGATGAGGCACCACTACCTGGATAAGGCGGTTGAGGCGAAGGAAGCTTAGACGCATATATATCATCTCTGCTATGAAGAGATGGCGATCTATTATTTATCATTAATACATCATTCTAATTGGGTCTTCTTGCGCGTGATGAAACACGTGGTTATGGGTTTTAGTCACTTCAATTGAGAGTAGTTGGGGTCCTGTGCTCACTATCGAAAGAGCGACTGTGGCCGGCCGCGAGCTTGAGTAGGACCGAACTCTGTAGCAGACGACTCCGAGGAACTGTATTCAGTGTCGTCATTTTCGCCAGTTTCGATGTTTTCATTATTCGTATCATCATTATTTGGTATCCGATTTTTTGCGCTGTAATTTGAGGCATCCAAACTCATGGCGTGCGGGCTAGTGCTTCTTTCACCATATGTGACTCTTGGCATTGAGGGCTCGAACGCGTCAAACGCGTCAAAGTTGTCAATAGGGGCCTCAGTTTCCGGCGGAATTTCGATTCGATCATCAAATTTCGTCTTTTTCGAAACAGGCGCAGGTTCTGTTTCGCCCATGCGCCTTTTCAGTACCACCGGAGCATGAAGCATGTATTTCCCAGCATCTTGCTTCGCCATGACACCGCTTTCGTCCGTTGTCATTTGTATGAAATTTATCTTGATATCCGTGCCCTTGTGCTGGAAAAGTATGGGATCTCCCGCTTTATCAAATAACACATCAAATGTCAACGGGTCCAGCGCGAATGAATCTGTTCGGCCCAATTCTGGGCGAAGGCCAGATACGAGGCTGAGGAAATTGCGGAAGTCACGCAATCTGAAATTGAGTGACATTGTGACTTCCTCCAAGTTTGAATTCTCCAAATCCTCGACCGCCATCAGGATCATAATATGCATCGGCTGCTTGAGGTAATCGCGATCTTTCATCACCTCTTTCGTATAGGCAGTGAAAATGATCTTCAGGGCTTTCAACTCGATGCGAAAGTCCTCTGTGGATGCATGAGCGGTTTCCAATAATTTCTTGATAATTGCAGCCTGGATCGAGAATGTGTATATATCATGTTCCATCAACCTAGACTCGTATCGCGTAGGGATGTCGGTTCTGGTGAACTCCGCGGGCTGAAACCCAATCTGGTACTTTTTCAACACCAAGTTTTTCGTTAAAATCTCTACGTTTAGCTTGTACCGACGTATTGAAGGCAATTTGGCGCTGCACTCAACTCGTAGGCAAACGTAGTCTAGGCTATGTGGTCCCAGGGTTCGTAGTAGCATTACCAAGTGTTTTGACGACACCACAAACAGGTATGAATCGCCATCAAACCCATCCTCCATAATATCGGTTGTCTTGAGATCGATTTCTTGGAAAAAATCTCGCTCAAACCTGATCTCCCCATGCGTGGTTCGGCTAGAGCTCACTGCAAGCATTGTCATCAATTTCTTCAGCACCGTAAACGAGATTTGGTCCGATACTCCCGCCAAAGACACGCATGCACGCAGCCAAGTGGCGATGTTGCGGGTGCTGTTGATGGCCGCGACAAAGGACATGGACGGTTTCTCAAATCAAGTGGATCTTTCTCGCTACTTTTCGATTTGAAAAAGGTGGTTCGTGCTAAGCCCATACACATCACGTGACTCACGAAATGGGTGGGATATCTCAGCAGTGCTTAGTTGGGGTGCAACCACATTTAGTTTTGTTTGAAATGTTGCACTTTTTTGACATACTGTCGCGTCACTGTGTGCATTTCGTACACTTTTCTCGCTATAAATGATCTCTTTTATACTCAAATGATTTTGAATGAATATCTCTCTGGCCTGTCTATGCAGACTCCTACACCCTACAAGAGTGTTTCAACATGTATTGCTTTTAACTGAAGACCAGTTTCATCCTAAACATAAACCCACGTCCTATAATTATTCAAAGAAAAGACGGACATAATCAAGAATCCTTATCAAAAAATTTGCAACTTACTATAGTGCTATAAATTGTACTCTAGATTCATCTTTGGTGTTGATGGCAATGCGGCGTAACCTGCATCAATACTGTAACGGCCCGCGATATCGGGCCGGTTCTTATCAGTGAGATGGGGCCTATGAAAAAATCCAAAAGATTAAGAGTACACTTTTCAACTGATGCACCGAGATTTTCCAAATTTTCTTTTTTTCCAAATCAGCTAAAAAGTAAAGAAGTTCATAATCGACATATTTCATAAGTCCCTTCGCTCGTGTCCACCCCTGACTATTCCACAACCATTTTCACTCCTCTCTTATCATGCCTTCCATACTAGTGATCAACCCAAACTCGTCAGTCAAAGTCACTGATAACTTGCGTAACATCTTGAGAGCACCGGCTGGGACTTCTCTCGAATTCTACACGGCGCCGTCTTCGTCGCCAGAAGAAATTGACGGCACAGAAACGCTGATTTTGTCTGAGAAAGCCACGCTCCCGGACCTTCTTGAAAAAAAGCTTCATTTGGCCCACGACGGGTACCTTGTGTGCTGCTACTCGGATCACCCGCTTACACGTAGTCTTGCAAAAGAAACCAAGAAGCCAGTTTTGGGAATCATGCAGGCAACCTTACTCTACAGTTATGCAAATGTACGTCTTAACAAACTGTTTATATTGACCAGCACCAGTGGCTGGAACACGATCTTGGACGACGCTATCACAAGTTTCGCTGGTTCGGGCACATTTCCCAAACAGAAATTCGTCCATACAAGAGCTCTAGACGTTTCTGTGTTGAGCTTAGCCGACGCTAGTGAGTTTAAAAAGATCTCGGATCGCGTGGATTTGTTCTTAAAGGAGCACAAGAATGATAAGATCGACTGTGTGTTGCTAGGATGCGCGGGAATGGCTGGGCTAGATGAGAAACTTGCTGAAATATATCCTGACATCGAGTTCGTCGATAGCTGTAAGGTCGGTGTGGCGTTTCTTCTGAGCCTTATGGTTTTTGCAAAGTAGCCTGAACCAGAAAGGTCGCTTACGTATGACAAATATATAGATTTTTATGATTAATTTGTATCTATTCTGGCTTGTCATTTGACCATGCGGCGGAAATTCTCAAAATTGTGGGTTATATACAAAAAGGTGCTAAAAAAATGCATTCATTATTTTTGAACTGAATTACCAGTCTAGTGTGAGCCCGATACTAATCTTTTATTACTTACAGTCTTTTTTTCGCTTTTAGCTTTATACATTTCACTAACCGCTGAGAGTCAGAATTCCTGGCTAGGCTGCGTGTGGAATTAGGATTATTCTTATTTTTTTGCTTTGAGTAGTTTTTTACTTTCAACTTTTTCAAGATCTTTTCATCTTTGTTTATTACATATTGCTTCTAAGCCAGGTCATGTAGCCGAAAATGAAATATGTGTAAGGCATGCTCTTTTTTTTTTTTTTTGCTTGATACATCTGATTAAGGACTGGAAGCCAGAATTACTTACCTAGCTCTCCACAAAACTATACCTGAATATATATAAAACCCTAGTCAGCTTCGATGCCTTGCCTTGCGTTGATATCTTGGCTTGGCTGCGTATGAGAAATAATTAGGTTGTCATCGCCGTAGAGGCTGTACTGCCCCCACCTGCCAATATTTCGATGACTTAAATAGAGCAACTGTCAGTTTAGTAGTTGAAGCCAACTTTGTATTTTGGAAGTCAAAATTTCTGGAATTGAAAATCAGAACAGTTAGAACAATCGATGAAAATAACTAACGAGGAATAAAACTCGAATCACGCATTCATTTTCATAAAACAAGCAAATGTAACGTTTATCGAAGATATCAAATAAGAGACGTAATCTACTTTTTTAAATAAACAAAGACTGTAATTTGCACCCAAGTCCTTGGCCCCAATTTTTTTCCACTGTTTATTCGAATATAGAGAGTGGGAGCATCGCTCAAGACCAGTGACTATACAAAGAGTTCCATTCGGCCCGTCGTAGCGGCAGCGTGCCCCACTGCGCGATACCCCAGTATTCCTGATGCACTACTACGAAAAGGGAAAGAATACGTGTGCCATTCTGAAGTCCAATCTAAATATATAAAAACTCTTGAAATATGGAAAATCTCAGTGAGACGGACCCTGCTCATGCCAC
Organism: Metschnikowia picachoensis; assembly: GCA_030556465.1. NCBI lineage: Eukaryota > Fungi > Ascomycota > Pichiomycetes > Serinales > Metschnikowiaceae > Metschnikowia > Metschnikowia picachoensis. Next base: position 18,125 of record JAKTUB010000065.1, read on the forward strand.
GCCGCCGAAAAGAAGGTCTTTTTTCGGGAAATTTATGCGTGGTCAGGGCTCCGATACGTCATCCACCCAAACCCCTACAGAAAATGATCGGGTCAGCGAAAATAGCAGCGACAATTCGCTCCCACCTCTCTCGGAGCTCAATTTGCACGGCTATAGCAAATGTAGTCATCACAAGCTTATTGACCAGCTGCTAGCAGCCGATATTCGAGGCCTTCTACCACCAAGACTACAGCTTTATGATGATTGGGAACTAATCTACTCTCTAGAGCAGGATGGTATCTCCTTGAATACGTTATACCGCCATAGTAGCACAGAATGGCAGCAAGAGCAGCTCCGGAAGAAAGAAGGCAAAAAAAGTGGGCTGGGATATGCGGAAAATGTCGTCAGGACCATGGTGCTGTTTGGCCTGGAAAGACCCACCTCGGCGCGGGCGCATGGATATATATTAGCGATTCAGGACGAGAAGAAGAACCGGTTTGGGTGTTTTATAAACGAGCCGTTACGGCCGAACGACCACAGACGCTACTACGGCAATGGCGAGTGTTTTCTATGGAAAACAGAGTGGTTCGGGGATAAGTTGGAAAAAACACATGGAAATGACCCACGGCGCCAGCAGCGCTTCAAGGCATTCCCGTATACGGGTGTGAACGACAATATAATATACTCCAACCATAACTTCATTGCAATTGGGTCCTCACTGGGAAACAACGGCTTGTGGATTGATAAGCTGCTATATCTGGGTGTATCGTATCCGTGTGAGACATTCGGCAACGAGATTTTAAATGAGCATGGCCATACGGGCCACAAGTATGGAAAATTCAAAATCATCAGCTTGGAGTTATGGCGAGTCGGCAACTTGGCCTAGCGTTAATCAGATTTTGTTTATTGAAACCATGCCGTTGAGGATGCTATATAGGATTTGTTCAGGACATATAATGCAGAAAGAGGGTGGGTTGAAGAATGAAAACATAAAACAATTCCGTAGCAGCACTGCGCACACGGGTCAAGGTTGTTGTTTTATCACCAAGTTGAATTAGATAAAACCCGAGTCGAGTGACTAATGAAAGAGAGGGTTCGAGAAATGAAGGAAAATATGGAGGGCAGCGTTGCAGGATGCTTTCATGCCTCTAGTGGGAGGCACCAAGGCCGTGCAACAAATCGAACATGACGTTATTATCGCTGGTGAAGTCGTTGTTCACCAAGTTGCACAACACATAGTCGTTACCAAAACCGGTCAAGAACTTCGAGAAAGCCTCAACTTCCTCTGGCGCAACAAGCTCGCTAATGGCTTTCAGGTGGAAGATTTTAACCCATTCATCAAGCAATGAGTACACCTCATCCTTCCAGGCCAAAAACGAGACCTTTTCGACAATTGTGGGCTGCAAGATCTCTTCGCCAGGGAAAACACTCCACGTGACAGCGTTAATGTCGTCGTCTTTTGAATTCGTCGTGAGGCGACCTTCCTTGTCGACCAAGTAAAATGTAATAAGCCCGGCAGGATCTAAGTGATTGTGAGCCTCCACCGCACCTACTAATTTCAGTGCCAAGTCCTTGTGTACCAAAAACTCCAAGTACTGTTTCTGATAAACAAATCCGTTTTTAGGACCCCAGCCGTGAATCTTATCGTTGGAGCGTACTGCGCTGAGAGCAGGTTGCGAGTTCAACGTGATGAAGCCATTCTCATTGAGTTTGATCAAGGACTCCTTCAAAATATCGGCGTCGGACCCAATAGGACCGTCACTCCAGGGCAACGCTTTGACATCATTCTTCAAGTATTTAACGACAATATTGGCCAAGTCCTTGACTTCCTTTGGACACCCCCACAACTCCAAGGCTCTCTTAGGCGACTGTCTCAAAAGCTCCGAGGCAGAGAGATCGATATCCCCAAAAGCGGGCGAACGAGAGTCACCCCATCTACCGTTGGGAAACTCATCCCAACCAGAGGTACGGCTGATGTAAGAGTACTTTCTGTTTTGCCAGAAAATTGGCCTAATGGCTTCCTTCGACCGGTTTGGGTGCAAAGATTTTCTCCATGGAAGAACGTCACCAACAGCCTCGTTCTCCTTGACGCACTCGATCAAGTTCAATGTCTCCAACAACATGATCGTGGACCGTTCCAAGTTCATGGTGTAGAAGTGCAAGTGGTTGACAAATCCTGAGTCAATAAGCTTTTGACACATTTCTGCCACTAATTGTGTGCCGATTTCTCTCACAGCGAAATCATCATCCTTAACGGGATCCAAAGCGTCGAAGAAATGCTGCGGGACCTTCACCTGCGACCAGTTCGCTCTTCTTACGAAGGCAGAGTAGGTCAGAATCGGCATGATACCAGGAATGATCGGGATTTGAATCCCAGCGGCTCTGACCTCACGGCACCAGCTGATAAAATTCTCCACATCATAGAACATTTGCGTGATGATGAAATCAGCGCCAGCCTCGGTCTTTTCTTTCAAATACTCCATCAAATTGGCACCATCTTGCTCCTCAGGGTGGCCCTCTGGGTACGCGGCGATACCGATATTGAAGTGGTCACCGTAGTTTTTCCTAATATAGGCAATCAAGTCCTTGGCATACCTGAAATCGCCGGTCGACTCTGACCCATCCAAAGGCGGGTCGCCACGCAAAGCCAATATGTTCTGGCATCCGGCTTTATAGGCCTTATCCAATGCCTCGTCAATGTACGAAACAGGCATATTCGTACACGTCAAATGCATACAGGTTTCGAGGCCCAACGTCAGCTGCGCAGTGTACACCATTTCGTTCGTCAACAGTGACGAGCGGCCGCCCGCATTCCACGTGATGTCAATGAAAACCGGGTTCAAGTCGTACATTCTGTCCATTCTGTCGTAGAGATTCTGAACACCTTGGGACGTTTTTGGCACGAAGAACTCAAACGAGAACGTCGCTGGTGGCGGATTGGCACATGAGTGCGCCTGCTTCAACTTCTCGGCAATCTTCATGTCTGAATAAAAACAAAGGCGAGTTTCTTTTTGGAAAGAACAAAGGCGTCAAAAGAATCCGTGCAAGTGCTTATACGACGCGGTGTTGGGTTTTTCAAATCTCCATTGTTACCCACGACGAGGCCTGCATACACGACGCAGCCCACAATGACTCACTGGCCACTGTTGTATGCGGCTCGTGCGTCTCGTAAGATAGTCAGAGGAAGAATAAACGATACTACGGTAAGTTTTGTATTCTGTGGTTCGTTTGGTGATTTTTAAAACTCACTAGAACCCTTACGACTGCCGATTCTAGCACGCATGAGCCCTAATTGGTTGCCGGGTGTGTGCTGCATGAACAATTGATGAATTTTCACGTGCACTTACAACCACACTCTGTGTGCAGGTACAACCGATTGTGACGCACTGTTATCGCACGAAGCGCACCTCATGCGTCTGCATGTGAGCTTAGAGGATGAATTTTTTATTTATTCGTTTCACGCACAAGACTAGAGCTCATCATGGTCAATTGCTAGTTTTCCTGTCCCTAGCTTTTGTAGTTGCTGATTGTAGGTTGTCCATTCGGGGATAAGCCGTTTGGCTTTCTCGAGCTTTGATTCGGATGAGGTGGGGTCGTTGCATAGATCGATCATTTTCGCATGTTTTTTCAGAGTCTGCGAGCACCACGTCTCGCACCAGAGCCATTCTTGCGGCAAAGAATAGATCGGCACTTGTCGTTGCAAATTGTTGATCAAATCCTGGTCAAGGTTGGAGAGCGAGTTGGGGTCCGAGGATAACTTTTGGTAATGCGAGCGTAATTTGTCACCAACAGCGTTTTCGCGGAATACTTTCAAATCCACCACGAACAATGCGCTGATATGGTATTTGAGGTCGTCCTTCAACACAGTACTCCAGTACCCTTGTTCCCAAAACCTGTACGCCTGCATGTTTTCACGCGAATCACACATGGGCGTGAATCCGTATGGTTTTCCGTCCATGTCGTGGTTCACCAACTCTATTAAGTCCGTTCTGGCAATCTGATCGGCATCCACAAAGATAACCTTGTCCAAGTCTGCAGGGAACAACACATCAAGGAAGAGGATCTTATACGCCCAAACAATTCTGTGTGCTTCAGTCTGCTGCCTCAACCAAATGGGCCACTTGTAGGAAATGAGCTCATATTCAAACTCAAATGTCGCAGCCAACTCGGGTAATTGCGTTCTGAACTGGTTGCTCAAAAAGTCATCGAGGAGCCAAAACTTCACCCGACTCTTCGTATGAGCTTTCACAGAAAGCATCATGATTGCCATCAATTTCTCATAATTGAGCCCACTGGCTATACTGAACACATTTATATCCGCGTGTTTGGATGTAGTTTTTGATGAAAGATTCGTCAGTGCCTCATTTTTCCGTGTGCGTACATGTATGAGATCGCCTGCCAAAGAAAACACGGAAAGTGGCAAGCTCGTCATTTTTTCGTCATTCGCAATATAGCGATTAGCATCTGCAGACAACAAATCATATTCACCGGTTTTCACCTGAATCAGCCAAATACCAGGTTCAAGACGCAATTGATTGTAGCCCATTGTTTCCATTGTAAGCCCTTCATGCGTGAAACGTTTGTTGCTGGCCTCGATGGCCAATCCTGGCACAGCCGCTCCAGTTTTGACGTTTCTAATGAATGCCTCCACAGCCAAGCCTTTCAAAACATAATCAACAAACACAATCTCCTCTGACAATCCTAAGTTTTCCACATCAATACCTACACATGACTCGTTCCGAACGACGTCCCTTCCGTGGTCTACCTTGATTCCGTACTGAGACTCGTTCTTAACGACTAGCCATCTGTTGGGCGTGTCTACCTTGACTCTGTACCGAGACTCAGGAACGTCATAAAATGACATTGGGGTAGTTTTTTCGAAATCTTCAACAACATCAAAATTGAGAATGTGCGACAGAAATGCAGATGCGTAAAACCTGTTTAATGCAGTAGGTCCTTCGACCAGAGAAAGTGGCTGCAAAAGCACTTTGATATTGGCAAACTCTAATGATTCAAATGATTCCACCATACAAACAAGTTTTTGCGAGAGCTCGTCGATAGGATCAATCACGACCAAAATGTCCAACGGCTTGTTGCTATTGTACTTCGGACCAATGGAATTATCCATATTAAGTGACGAAAAATCAAACCGCGCCACGTCTGTTCGTACCATTGAATCCTCCATGTTGAACGACATCGTTATGAGTGATGTTAACAAATCGTACCAGTCCATATCGTCGAGCAGATCTGGCTTGAAATCTGTGATGCTCTGATAAGCAAAATCCTCAGGATAGGCACGAAGAATTTCGTCAATCGTGTCTAAGCGTTGTGGGAATTCGTACTGAACAATCTGCTGCAAGTCTTGCACAGAAAACACGGTATCCAAACGGAATTGTCTCGAATTAAATAGAAGTGAAGATTGGTGCAGCTGAATTTGGTTCCTCTCGAGAATTTTTACTTTCGCAGGGTCTGCCTCGCTAAAAGTTTGAATACGCATGTCTCCCACAGACTTCGTCATTTTCCTGAATATTGAAGAAGTGAGCAGTTGATTGGCGTATTCTGCCACAAGCCCGTTTAAAATGTCTGAGTTCTTGGCCGTGTTGAAGACACGCACCTGGGTCGACCGCCCGTTATATTGTCTCATGAATCCAAGAATCTGCTTGAATTGATCAAGAATAACTTGGGTATTGAAATCTCCGATAAGCCAGAATGTGATTGAGGCTCGGCTCAGATCCACGATCTTTTTGAAAACAACAGACGCATTCATGAGGTCACGCGTGACTCGTTTATACCTGATATTTCCCGGATCTTTAGGTGTGACTCTTAAATTGCGGAAATCTCTGGAACCAGAATACAATACTTCCTTGAGCGGCGTGTTCTTATCGGTGCCCTGGCGTATGGCATTTTGAAGCAATTTCACATCATGCACTATTTGTTGGCCCATTTGCACTTGCCATTTTGTGGACCGCATGTTCACAATAACACCATTAATGACGACAGACGGTTCCGTTATTAAATATTTCGAAAGTGTGTTTTCGTACTGCAGATAAGAATTGTCACCAAGAATTGTAACTAGGTTGAACAATTGTTCCTCATCCTCTGTTTTAGCATCAAAGTATTTGTATAGGAACGCAAGCGCTTCTTTCAATTCTCCGACTTCAAGAATATGGTAAAACATCCGTGTGATTTTAGCGTCTTTCTCGTTTTCCACCAATGGAAGAATACCCAATTGCTGCGGAATGCCCTTGTCCAAAATCATCTTTGACATGGCGAAAAAAACCTTGAGCTGGCTCTTGTTGGAGAAGTTGAGCACAAAAATTATATCGTGCACGTTTTCCCTCAACGGTGGAATCTGGCCGTGTCTGAATTGTGACGCTTCTTCTATATAAACCTTATACCTGTCTGCAGAGTACAAGTTATAGTTTTCATCGAGGCCCAAATCATTGAAAAACACAACACCCCCTGAAGATGCATCATCTGCACGGAACGTATCTTGATACAAGGCGTACCTATTATTTGCAGACCCAGTCCTGTACTCGTTTTCCTTATAAGCGCTCAAAAGGGCGAATTTGCTGAACAATTTTTTGGCCTGCGCTATTGTAAACCCCAACAGTTTCATATCTTCAATAAGCTTGACTTCATCACGAAGTTTATTGACGATATAGGGCAAGTCAGTTTCGAGTCTGTGCACCATGGCGCCATTTATTGATATTCCAATGAGGTCACGTGACGCGCCTTTCTGCTCGTTTTCTCGAGCAGATGCTGATACTGCCTCGTAATTTGACGGCGGCATAAGATTGGCCAAATGGGCAGCATATCGGGGTAGGTTTCGTAAAATGAAAGATAACTCGTGAAATTGTTGTGGCGCTGGGAGATCGAGCACGATGGATGCTATTTTGGTGGATAGCTGGGGAAGTCTATCCTGGGGAACATCATGAACAGGACTATTTTTGTGCTGAAAGAAGAACTCACAGAGTGAAGTATATGGCGTATTAGCTTTTGGCAAAGCCTGTTTCTTCTCTAATACAGTGAGTGTGCTGCCGTATCCAGAAAGTTGCATTGGTTCTGATTCCGTCGGGGGCACGTATCGCCATACAAACTGTAAAGTGCCCGCTTCAGCCAACAGCAACAATGTCGTGAAAATGCCAGAGAAGCGCTCGCTAGAGGGACCTCCATAAAGCACTAGAACGGGCGCATTTGCGTCGGATCCAATCGGCCTATCAAACGGCAATAGGTCTTCCGAAGTTTTGTCAAGTTGAAGTGCATATAAATCCTGTTCAGAGCAGTATATTCTGGATCCATATTTCACCCACACAGCCAAAGGATCGGCGATTGGCTCGCCAAATGAGTTCTTAACACATTGTTTTCGCACTTTCTGCTCGAAAGAAGGCCCAATTTCGATGTTATAGTGTTCGTAATGAGCCTGAATACGGGGCGAATAGAGACAATTGACCACATTGAGACCGAGAAAGCCACGTTGGGTTTTCGTCAAGCTCGAAGCGAGCTTGTCGTAAAGTTCCCAATGAGTGACTGGGCCAACTCCTGTGTGGATTTGATAATGCGGAGGAAACTGCTCGCTTTTTCCGGAATCTTCATCGCTATCATCATCCCATTCCGATTCCTCGTCATTCTCGTTGGCGAAAAGTAATTTCACCGACAGAATGTAGAGTTCTTCATCATATGAAGATATGGCTTCCACCAATTGGACCTCAAAGGGCAGATCTGTCCAGTTTGCATGTATGTGCACCTGCACCACCATTTTAGAGAGCACGTAGCAGTAAAGTGTCGCAAAAATAGCCAAGATTTGCGATATATGCATATATCAATACTGTATTGTTTCTGACACGCTCGAGTATGGTGATACTGTTGAGTATGGTGATACTGTTGGGTACGATGTAAAGCAGATAGATCGTTGAGGCACGTCCGACGAGATTGCGCGACTCCTGGGAGAAAACATATCCAGCTCAGAGAAAGGAAAAAAAAATGTTGTGCGTATAATTCTTAGGTGGATACATCACGTGTTTATTCGCGATATATAGCGTGATGTCTATCTAATAATTACCCTCACTCTCATTGGTCAATGTAGGTGTGAAGCTCATTCTCTTAACATTATAAATAGTGTTCCGTTAGCGCGTAGAACATGTTGCTAACAGAATACAGAACACAAGATCCTTCTTGATAACTCTGACGACAACTTCACTTACTATCCTCATATTATGTCTGATAGTTCTGACTCTGACGAGTCGGTATCTCCTTCCTCCAAAACTACGGTCGAACGCTTCCGTCAGTTTAGCTTCCAGTCGCAGGTACACCCTGTGAGTTCCTTAGTGAACTATCCAGGGAAGGTCGACGCTGCGCGAATCGCACCACTATAAAAAAAGGTCCTCTCCTTTTTTCCCTGAGCGTCAGATAGACTATATAAAATAGATACGTGGACGTAGACCCATATGACATCGGGTTGAACCACTATTAAACCTGGGTACTCCACCAACTGTAATTATCTGTGTGCTAGCGCATTAAACACGGTGTTATATATAATCTAGCAGATACGCCGATTGTTAGCACAGCACAGCCAAATCTTTCGCAGACGATGATTGTAGTGTCGCTAATGAGCTGAAGCCGGATAGGCGACTAGCGATTTTCGATCTTCAAATTAGGCAAAATCTAATAGTAACCACGCCAGTAATTCCTGTTGCCATTTCTTTTTTTTTCTAATAGAAAATCATAAATAAACATTGAAAGTAGAGTGCACTACATGAGTGACACGAGACACGCGCTAAAAATGGAATTCACGTCTCAAGCACTGGAAGCAGCGCTTCCTCACATCACCGGACTCCATGCGGTATCCCCAAAGGTGCCGTTTCTTGGAAAATCTTAATATGGTGGGTCATTTGTGGACAACGCAGGCACTTCAGGATTCATTACCATCTACCATTGCCACCCTGGTTTCCGCCTTGGTTGCCGCCGCCGTAGCCGCCATTGTGCCTGCCACCCTGTTGGGGCCTGTCGCCGCCGTAGCCCCAGGAGTTGTCATTGTCATTGCCAAAACTACCCGGGTTGTCATTCTTGCCTACATAACCACCATGAGTTCCGCCATAACCTTCACCATGGTTACCCCCCTGATTGCCATAGCCGCCATTGTTGTTACCGTGGTTATTGTTTCCTTGGCTCCCACCGTTACTACCACCTAAACTACCGAGAAGACCTCCCATGATGTCACCGGCACTGGAGCCTCCCTGATTTCCGTAGTTTCCTTGGTTGCCATGGTTCCCCTGGCTGCTGGTTTTGCCACCAGTCACAGCTCCCAAGAGACTGCCAACTAATCCACCAGCTTCCGAGCCACTATTACCTTGATCGCCATAGTTTCCTTGGCCACCATAGTTTCCTTGGCCACCATAGTTTCCTTGGCCACCATAGTTTCCTTGGCCACCATAGTTTCCTTGGCCACCATAGTTTCCTTGGCCACCATAGTTTCCCTGGCCACCATAGTTTCCTTGGCCACCATAGTTGCCGTGGTTTCCCTGATTCCCGTGGTTTCCCTGATTCTCGTACTTCCCTTGGTTACCCTGACCGTGATCACCGCCACCAGTGATAGCACCCAAGAGTCCACCCAACATATTTGAGGAGCCGCCCTGATTCCCATGGTTATTACCATGATTGCCGCCACCGGTCAATTTTCCCACAATGGCGTTCTCAATCATTCCTTCAATCCCGTTGGACTTGCGCCCTCCGTGACCGCTATTAAATGCAGAACATAAAGCTGAAGAAAGAAGGCCTCTGTCGCCGTCCTCTTGCTGGCCTTTTTGTGGGGCATCTTGCTGGCCACCCTGTTGAAAGTTGCCCCTATTCTGCAGCTGATTGTTTTCCTGATCTTGTCTCTCGCCCGGCTGGCCAGAGCTGTAAAATTCGTTTGCAGACATTTAGATACTCGAAATTCAGCCTCGAGAAGAAAATATGTTCAAGCGAAGGATAATACAAGTGTAATCATAAGTTCTATCAAGGCTAGCCCAGACGACGTTGCATCCCCGGGTTTCCTGCATGCGCGAGAGGTTCCAGAACAACTGGGGAATTTTGGTGGGGCTGAGCGAGCGAGCCTGCCGTGCTCAGTAAAGTACGGTATCACCGAAGATCGGATATGGTATCGTACGTTTGTCAGATAATACAAACCTCAAACACTTTTGAGAAGCTATCTATGAATTACAGCATCAAAAAATGGCACATTGTCACGATTGGATCAATTGAACATCGTCAGCGCAGCAATCCTGATAATCATGGTGGCATTTGATAGTAGTCTTAAGCAGCACGAAATTGTGAGCTGCCACGATGCAGTGTGTATTAATCAAAAGGGAGATTTAGCGTTTTAATTTTTCAAGCCGTTTGCAAATAATTGGTTTTTTTGGCTGATCGATTGGTATTTCAAGCCCCGAAGTTTAGCACTTCAAGCCTGAATATTTCCATAGGGCCATTTGAAAGGCCATGCAGTTGAGCTTACTCCCTGCGACGCGGCGAACGCCGGAAAGTAGAAGTGGGAAAGACTGAAATTTTTGACAGCCAGGGGTTAGTCACCCGAAGGCTGTTATGAAGATTGTAGCATTATATTCCTGGGATCATGTTTATCTGTTCTTTTCTTTTCTTTTCTTTCTTTCTTTCTTGCCGTGGCTGCAAAATGCCAGGTGCGGTATAAAGTATAAATAGTGGCCCTTAGCTCCCTGTCAAGCTCACCACGCTTTCCAATCATTTGATTTCACCGCGCACCTTATAGAAATGCTCCACACGTCTAAATGTATTGCACTATTTAAATACGATACTGTTGATATATGAACCCGAGATTGCGGGACTTCTACTTAAATCATAGACCAGCGAATCCATTTTATTCTTTCGCAGTTAGATTATCCATGCCCGGATCCTGGCAAAATAGAGGGAGTGCATATATCTCACGATGTCTCAATCGGTTTCATACTTCTTGAACACGCATCTGTTTATCTATCATTAATCCTTTCACAATTCGGGATGACCTCAGCGGTTTATGATGATGACTACAGCTCGGGATTTTCCGATGAGGATGAGTATGTTCCTGGCAGTGACATGGAGATCGATCCCTCTTTGGCCAATGGATCGCACTATAGTGCGGACCCTGAAGCCTACCAAAAGCCAGCCCCAACTAGCGCCCTAGACTGGGAAGATGAGAACTTCCCCTCGCCTATTCCTTGGACCGACGACGAGGGGTCTGAAGAAGGAGATGACGATTTGAATGACGGATACACACTCAAGGATAACATTAAGGCGGCGGCAGGTTTCAAAGTGCGCAAGAAGCCCATGTCCGCTCAGGGTTTCAAGCGACGCGCGATGCGTAATACGAGCAAATCGAATGACCCAGAGGTTTGTGATAATATGGCAAAAGCCAACGAGGCGTTCGTGCGTGGCGATCTTTCCGAGGCGTGGAAACGCTATTCTGAAGTTATCAAGCTTGACTCGAGAAACTTTAACGCTTACAAGACCCTTGGCGAGATCTGCCAGATCAGAGGCAATATGAACAAATGTTGTTTTTTCTGGCTCATTGCAGCTGAGTGTGGCGAAGCAGATGGGGAATTTTGGGGCCTTGTGGCAGATATGAGTGTGGACTTGGGGCACATCGATCAGGCGATTCACTGTTACAACCAAGCCATTGCAAAGACAAATGGTACCCCATTGAGCTACATTACCGAGAGAGCATTGTTGTACAAGGAAAAGAAGCACTATGTACGCGCTTTGGAAGGGTTTCAAAGGTTGCACGCGGCTTATCCTTCTGACGCATCCGTCGTTCGTAACTTGGCTAGTGTTTACGTGGAACAGAAGCGTTATAATGATGCGGTCAATCTATATATGCGTATTCTTGACAGCAACATGCACCCGCAATCAAACAGGGAGTTCCCACCCTTTGGCTGGACTGAGCTCAACATCACATGTGAGTTACTCGAATCTCAAGAATCGTGGACTGCGGGCATCAAATTAATCAAAGTTGTCTCTAGATGGAAGCAAGGAAGGGAGGACGAGACTTGGTGGGATGAGCAAGACGATATAGAGTTCGATGCAAGGGCTCGTCTTGCTTATCTCCAGGCAAAAAAGCCAGCCTCATGTGACCTTTTGATGCGGAGAGATTTTTCGCTCCCTATCGACATTAGATGCAAGCTTGGGATGTTCAGGTTGCAGATGGACCAACGAGATGAGACCGTAGCTCAATTTAATTATTTGTTTGAAGAGGATGACAAGGGAGACATGTTGGATTTATTCTTGGATGCCGGCAGCGGACTAGAAGCGAAAGGTTACCATGCAGAAGCGGTAAGCTTTCTTAAGTTTCTCTTTGAAAATGACAACAATATTGAGCTGGACATTCTTTTGGGAAAGTGCCTCGTTGAAGTCGAGAACTACAAGGATGCCAAGGTTGTTTTGATGAGTACATTGAAAAAAGACCCAGATAACATCGAAGTGAAGTTGATTCTCATTGAAGCCTTATACCATACCGAGGAAATGGACTTGGCAACACAACTCATGCAGGATGTCTCGAAGAATCAGATTTTTAGGCCGTCTGAAAAGAATCTGAAGCCGTCGGAAGCAAATGTTCTGGAAGATGATGCTGAAGATTCTGAGGATAATGTTGCGCTCATTAAGAACTCATCCTACTACAAAAAAATCAAGAAAAACGAGTTGGACGAGAGTGATCGTATCAAGATCGAGCAGGACGCGACAAAAATTGTGAAAGGTAAGTTCAATCGGATGACAAGGTTACAGGAAGCAATTGATCAGGGACACGATGCCGCCGTCACTGCCTGGCTCAAGCTCGCATCACAGCTCATTGAGATGTTTTGTGAGGTGCGCAATTTTTTTCCCAAAAGTCGAAAGACTGTTTTCAAGGGCATAGCCATCTACAAGAGAAAAAAGACCCTAGCATTGAATGAAAAGCTCCATCGTATCCGGGACCTTTTTGAAGGTTATGCCGACACGGAAACCTCCAGAGTAATAATGACATCAAAGACCGCTTTTCGGGGACTAGATTATGATACTTGGTTGTGGATTTTCGCTCAGTACGCTTACTTGCTCAACCAATTCAAAAACGATTTGAAAGAGGCCGCTGAAACTATTGAGCTAGCCATGAATGTGAGTGTTTTCAAGCAAGATAAAACGAGAAGCTTGCTTCTTCGCTTAGTGAGATTGGCCTTCGGTATTGGTCAAGGTGACTACATCAACGCGGTATCGAACAATGTGAGATATTTTCTCATATCTGGCCAATTCTCTCCGAGAATTTATGACTTTTTCATGTGTTGCTTTGCATCTGGAAGCACCGCGGGGTCTGTATTCTCAACTTACAATCATCAAAAGTTCTTCCTCCGCCAATTGAAAGCTTACGACTCGATGCTCTTCTCTGGGCCCGTTTCAGGAGCGGGCCTGCTTACCATAGACACGAAGGACTTTAAAGCTGAGCGAGAGCACCCGAAACTTTTGTTCATTTACGCTTGCTTGCTAGGAAGTAATCGAAGCTACTCTTCCCCCATTGTCTACTTGACACGCGCCTACAGGCAATATTACAACGATCCCACCATCTGTTTTTCCCTCGGTCTAGCACACGTTCATAGATCCATGCAACGGAACAGTGACAATCGCCAGATACAACTTCTTCAGGGAATCAGCTATCTTTTGGAGTATAGAACGGCAAGGTTAAGAAATGCAACCGTCTACGAGAAGCAAGAAATCGAATATAATTTTGGAAGAATGTTTCAAATGATCGGCCTACCGACACTAGCTGTGAAGCATTATGAGAAAGTCCTCAGTTATCACGATGAGCTAATGGATGATCCAACATACGATTTGCTGATGGAGGCTGCTTATAATCTTAGCTTGATATTCACAATCAGCGGCAATACCGAGCTAGCGAAAGACATTACCAACAGATACTTGACCATTTAGTTTATGCAGGATCATAAGATTGCACTGAGCGATGATTCGCGAAGCCTCAAGATATACTTAAAATTTTATCGAGCAACAATGGTACGCTTGAAGCACAGATACGTCTTATTCGAAATACTCTATCCGCCTTCATCGCAACCAAGCACGAGAGAACAGAAGGTTAAGTTTGCAGAATTCAGCAATTCACCAAAAGAAGCGTTACTACATCTTCATGCGCCCTCACCTTCCTCGGTTAGTCTGCGATCGATACTCTCTCTTTTAAAAAGGGTTATAAGCGATCATTACGGGGAGCATGGAGCAGGTACCATTGGATCTCTGATTATCGTGAAGTACTTCAGCAACAAAACTTCAACAGGCATCATACGGTGCAACCGAAACGATTTCCTGCTTGTTGTGGCTGCATTGGGCCTCATTGATAAAATTGAAAATCAAAAAGTGGTTATGCGCTCTGTTCATGTCAGTGGTACAATAAAAAAATGTGAAAACTATTCCATCAGACGAGCAAAAACACTCATGGCGTATTTGGGCAAGGATGACGAGTTGGAGCGCGGCTTAAATGAGTTCTTCTCGATGTTCAAAGCAGGCAATGGCGAGGATGACGAGGAATGAGCAGGATCTGATAAAGAATGTTTCTAATGTGTGATGCGTAGGCCAGTCTCTTTTTCAAAAGGGTCAACCAGATGATGTGCTGGCATGACTCAGGTGAGGGGCTCATGCATGTCGGGCAACATCTTAAAGCAAACACTTTTGACAAGTGAAGCTTAGAGACTTTGAAAAGCACTTAAAAAACATGATTTTATGTCATATTGTTCGCTTTTTCGCGATGCCAGGCTAGTCAATCATTTTACGTGGTTTCGGACAGACCGCGAAAGTATCAGTTGCCCAGTGAGAACGGCACACTCGCGTGCATTCATGCATGAGCGAACAAGATCAGGAACCGACCCTTGAACGGGCAAACCAAACATCGCGTATATACATACAGATTTCTAGACCTACTCTACTGCATTTTGCTATCATCGCCATCCTACAATTTTTGCATCTTTTTTTAATATCCTGGCATGAGTGCTTCCAAAATTCTAGAGAAGCTTCTGAGGAAGGGCCAAATCAACACTTCAACCCAACAAAAAATCACCACAAACCAACCAAATGGCCTGGTTTTGGGCCAGAGCTCCCGGCAAAGCTCATATTATAGCCTGTCAACGCCGCCCTCTGACAGGCCCGTGGATCCAGTGGTGGCGCGTTTGAAAGCAGGTCGCAAAGCCGAACGGGAACAAAAGGAGAGAGAACTACGAGAAAAGAAAGGTTTGCCGCCGAAAAAAGAGCCCAACGCAAGGCAGAAAAGCGGATCGAGACTAGTCAAGCCAGCGCCGACTCAAGCACCACGTGCGCCTGCCAGTAGAGCCAATTCGGGCGAAAGTAGACCGAAAATGGGTGCTATGAGCAAAACTTCGTTGTCTGCTCAGCAACGATCGGCGCCTGCCGAGAAAAAAGTGAAGATGTCGTTCAGCGAGCTAATGGCCAAGGCCTCCGGCATTGATCGGAGCAAATTGTCAATTGCGCTCAAGCAAAAGACGAAATCTCCAGAGGCACCTCCAACCTCGAGACGCAGAACACCAGATTCCGAGAAAAAGGCGGTTGTCACAGAAAAGAAAGCTAGTACGAAACCACATCAAGGACTTCAAAACTCTCGAATGAGTTCACCAGAAAAATCCAAGCTCAATTCTAATGCTAAGACTTTCTCGAATTCTCCGACGTCTGTGCAGGCCAAGGGACCTCTCCCCATGAGAAAACCTTCTTCAGCATTAGAAGCAAAACTCCGACAAAAGCCAACTAGCAAAGGCCGTCACATAAGCCAACGGGGCGAAAGTTTCGGCGAACAAGAAGACGAGGAGTCCGATTTGGATTCATTTATCGCGTCTGAAGATGAGGAGGAATTACAGGCTGAGCCGGAGTACGACCGTGACGAGATTTGGTCGATTTTCAACCGCGGGAAGAAACGCAGCCACTACGCATACGACGACTACGATTCAGATGACATGGAAGCTACGGGTGCCGAGATCTTGGAGGAGGAATCGCGCTCGAAGAGAAATGCACTCCTCGAAGATAAGAAGGAGATGGAGAAGGAGGCCAAATTGGCCGCAATGAAGCGGGCGCGCAAAATGAGGAAACACTCATGAGTCTCTTATTGGCACAAAGCCGTTGTTTTGAAATTAGCTGCGGAGAGAATCGCATTGTTCAACAAGAGTGTCGGACTCACAGCTTCAGCTCACAACTTGTGCCTCACTGAAACCAGATAGCAGCTCTAACTTCGTTCTGATTACCAAAGCGCAATCCCACATGCCCTTGAAGGTATTGAGATACCTACCTCATTCTGTGAGGTGCTGAACTCGACAGAGCATTCATGGTAGGATCGTATATGTTCAGACGCGTCATCTAATTAAGTCGGAAACAAACACTTTGAAAGCCCTGCCAATTTATTTAACATAATTCCTTTTTCCAATTATTTTATGGAAGTTAGATCAACTAGGATCATTTTCCTCTGTAGAACAAGTAAAAAAATGTAGCTTAATTTGACGAGATCCTAAAAGGGTTTAATTGCTAGGATTCTGCAAGCTTGGCTACAATTCTTGGAAAACAAAAAGCAAAACAACAGTAAAACGGTATAAAACAAACCACCTGAAAGAGGCATTAACAAATAGGACCTATGACAGTCCGCATCCCAAGACAGCTCGTTTCGCCTCGAGGGTGTCAATGAACTTCTTCCACAAATAACATTTCTTAGTCAAACAATCCACGTCTCCGACGATAATCATACCGTACTTCGCTCTCGTTAAGGCGACGTTCATTCTCCTTGGATCTGCCACAAATCCGATCCTTTTATTTGCATTTGACCTCACACAAGATAGGATGATTACATCCTTTTCCCTGCCCTGAAACGCGTCAATAGACGAGATTGTAATCCCAGCGACGGTATTAATGGTGACATTCTCCGACAAGTCCAAAGCGTCAAAGTCTCTCTCCATCTGCACCTTTTCTTTTTTGTTGTTGATTTTCGCATCCTTCACAAAAATGGAGGATAATAATGCTCGCTGCCCACCATAAGGCGAAATCACGCCAATTTTAGATCTGCTCACACCTTTCACGCAAACAAGATCAATCAAGAGTTTTCGAACAATCTCAGCCTCACCAGTATTGCAGTAGCTAAAATTATTTGCATCCTTGGCTTTTTCAAGAGGGAAGGACTCTGGGTGTTCGTCATGAGTATCGTAAAATACTACTGGCGCTGCAGGTATGCCTTTCATTTGACGATCGGCTGCCGTGATGCCATCCTTGAGTAAATCCTTGTAAAAAGTATTTCTTGGAAACTCACTGATGAGCGGGTGCATGCGGTATTGCGTGTCGAGCATCATTTCCGGTTTGTAAGTACCATTTGCGATTACTCTTTCGAATAGCGAAACAGCCACCTCTGGCAACTCAGCATGGCCACTTAATTGCTTTTGATCACCAACGAGAACAACCTTTTCTGTATTTGTGAACGCTAACGGGATCAAGCTAGAATATTCCGCCGATTGTGTGGCTTCATCCATAATCACAGCCGGCATTTTATGAATATGCTTGAATTGCGGGCCACCTGCTACCACTGTTGTTGCTAGAATCACCTTTGCTTTGCCAACGAGTTCGTCAGATATCGGGATTTTTTTGTTTAAAACCATTCTGTATTCTGGGCTTGTAACAAATTTTCTCGGATCTTTCAATTTGCGCATCAATTTCTTGATGGGGCCAGGGACAGCAGCAAATACCTTCGGGTGCAAACATACCGATGCTAGGGGATGCTCAGCGTCATACTTTCCTTCTCTCACACCGGCTACAATTCTCAACATGCAATCAGAGTGATTCACTAATAGTTTTTCAGCAATATTGTCAACTGCAGTGTTGGACGCGGCAACTACCAAGATCGGGTAAACGCCCATCTTCAAGAATTGAGACACCAACTCAGTGATGATGCAAGTCTTACCTGTGCCTGGAGGGCCTTGAAGAATAGTGACAGGGTTGGTCATCACAGACTTCACTGCGTGTTTTTGAGAGTTGTTGAGTGTCAAATTAGAAAACTTTAATTCGAGATCTGGAGTTTTTAAGTTCACTTCCTTTTTGCACGTAATCAAATTGGTGATCCGTTTGTCCAGAATGGTCGTCATTGAATTCAACGCCCTGCTTGTTGCAACGCACCCGGGTAAAATCTGCATGGATTTCACCTCGCTAGGTGTGGGCTTACGCTGTTGGTCCCAGCCGTAAACGCTGATGAACATTCGCAAGGTTTTTTTGCCTCCCTTATTTGGACTTTCCACGGGCTTAAACTGGTATATAGAATTCACATAACCGACCCAAAAGAGGCTATCTTCACAAAACAAGAACATCGCTTGGTCTCGGTAGAACGGATGTTGGCCCATCACCTGCTGCTTCTTAGTGAGGAATCTGTCCATAAAGTCTTTGGTCAAATTGATGTCAATTGTCAAACCACGTTCTTTTCCGCTTTTCCACTCAACATTCCAATCCTCTTTTTCGAGAATTTCCAGTCTGTCGTCCAGAAGACACTCTTTCCCCTCTAGGAATAATTTGCGTCCCATATCACGTTGATACTCACCCATGGACGCGTATTTTCGTTCAGGACCTTCAACTAATTCTTCTTGAGTCACTTGAAAAGGTTCTTCGAATGGTTCTATCTTTTGGTCCGAAGCTAAAGATTCAAGTTCTTCAAAACTCGAAACTTTTATCTCCTTTTTCTTCTTGGCGTTTGTGCTCAGCCCTGTAGGCAAAACATCAATGCCCATTTTGCGTGAACAGAGAGAAAGAAACTGTATCGAATGTCAGTACCCACTTCTCTTGTAATACGAGTGAAATCGCGACACTAATCGAAAAGGCCAGATTTATCGTGCTTTTAAGACTCTTCTAGAAATTCTTCTTGACAATGTGTCATCTGGATGATGGAGAGCTTTTTCTCCCATCCTATTGTGCCCTAAAGAAATGAGCCACAACTGAATTTCCAAGCTTCTCAAGTCCCATTACAGTTCACTCAGTGCTCACAGACAATGAACCACAACCTATTCTGTGCCCCCCCCCAGAATTTGGATTTTGCATTGTTGATCAGACATTTCCGCAAAGATACAGACACATTGTTATATGACAACCGGTTTCGAGTAAACTATGCTGACAGGAGTGCCCCCAAAAACGCATTGGTTAAGCTTTTATGCAAGTTTCAACTCGTCTGTTTTAGTCCGTGTCCGTTGCCCTGCTTCGATTTCTTCTCTTTCGATGACGAGAAGCTATCACTACGCCTGACGTATTTGAAACCGGTTAATGCTGACAGCAATAAACGACACGAGCTCGTAATACGACTTAGGAGCCGAAAAAGAAAATATACTTGAATGCAAAATCCGAAAACAAAAAAGCCCTAATAGCAGCCAGTTAGAACTCCCGAAAGCGAGCAACTAAAGCACAATGGGCGCGAGTTATACTTCTCCGAGCTGTTTTTAATGCATCGCTTGTCTCATTGTGTCCAAGCAGAAGTTTAGGTTTAGCATCATTTCAAATACTCACAATTTTCGAAATACTTCAAAGATGATCAAAGTGACGAGATGGCTCGTTTGAATATAAGTTCAAATCTGCGCTAGCTTCTAAGCGGGCGACAACAAATAAATGGGTAATTAGTGCAAATCTCACAAATCTTTGCCACTTAAACAATGTTCCGTTAATTGCAGTGTTAGACTGTGAACAATGGGATATCGACGAAGAATCCTTCAGTGTCGTGAATGAAAATGGTTCATTGTTGGAAAGAAGATAGTGCTCGGGTTCTTGACACTGCACGGTACATTGGGCTTTTTCGAACCGGTGATATCCGCGTTACATTGTTGCATGTTTGAGATATCGTAAAACGTCGTAACGTAAAATTATGAACTGGCCGGGCGCAGAATCTAGAACGTAGGTCGAAAAGAGAAAACGTATGTGAAAATACCCGCTAAGGTGCCCGAGATTTGCAAAGTGTTTGCTTTATGCGCCACGAATCCTGTTTAACTCGAAAAAAGGTAGCAAAGCTAATTTTAATATCAGTATTGCTTCATGATTAGTCAAAATGTTCGTGCCAGTATGTTTTAGTATTTCATTCTCACGATATCCGTTCAATATTGACGGTACCTTTCCAGACGCGAGATGGGCCAGGGCTCCTACGCGTGTCGAGAAACGTCGCAGAGCCTGAATGATGGAACTATCAAAAACAGTAGATTTTGCTCTGAGAGCAGAAGCAAGCGTGAGATAAAAGATGGAGTATTCGCAAATCCTCAAGGATCTTCGACGAGAATCAGGGCTGGTAAAAAACCGGATCCAATCAATCATCTTCGATAGCAAATACGTGTCCCAATTTTCTGATTTCCCAATGATTGCCAATGAGCGATGCGGCCTCTGGTACGTAGAGCCCACAAACACGGCGGGCTCGGCGTACTTTAAATCAACAGATGGGCATACTGGTCAATGGAAATTCTCAATGCGCAGACTAAATTTCCATTTGTTGGATTTGCTTCAAAATACGCCTTCTTTGATTTTGGTCGATTCCACAAGGAAGGGGAAGCTCATGCCTGATGCGCTCCTGAAGACTGTGCCCATGTGGTGTGCGGTTCTCAACTACATAATGTTCGAAAATGAGGAA
>JAKTUB010000066.1:18721-48233 GCA_030556465.1 Metschnikowia picachoensis
TTTTTTTTCTTTTTTTAAAAGAAACAAATCGTATTAACAGTAAAGCGCGGTTAAACGGTCAAAAATCTATATATCTAATGCCCCCCCTCGCGGGGAATCAAAAGTCTTCTCCTCGCCATGTTCGACTTGTTTCTCCTATCAGCCTTTTATACTGTGGGAGAAAGGCCCGGGCAGAGGTAGAAATATGGTTTGACGGCTTTACGAAAGTTTCAGCAACAGGTTTAACGACAGTTCAGCAGTGGTGGCCTAATCTGTCGGAGTTGAGCGTATGTAAAGGGTTGCCCTTCTCTATGTAAGGGTGCGCGGACCAGGGCGTACTTATATCTGGCGCGGGTTCCTGCACGTGTGGCGAATTGCCGAACCTCATAAATTAGAGAAGTTTTTTTTTTAGAAGTTCACGCGATGGGGCGCGTGGAGGTACGGATGTAGCCTAGACCCGATCCGGACACGTATGGCCTAGACCCGATCCGGACACGTATGGCGGTCCTTTACGTAATATAGATCACTTCTTCGCCCGCGTGGCCTAATTGGTTAAGGTACTGTCCTCCGGAGACAGTGATTGCGTGTTCGAGTCCCGCCGTGGGTTGCGAAGTTTTTTTTGAGTTTCATTGATGATTGATAGCGTATCCCGATAATTCTTTAATTGAGTGTGACCACTTGTTTACGTTTTTATTTGGCGCTACCTTTCTTCGCCACACTAGTGACTCTGTACAAATCGGCGTATCCACATTCGTAACTTTGTGCCCGTTTTGCGGACTATGGGTGCGTATACACTATCGGCCTAGCGTATACTCGTATACTTTGCGTAAACAAACGCTAACGTGACCTTTCTCTGTTTATGTGCAACGTATTCCAGCGGTCACTGGTTGCATCTCACTAGAAATTTGCGTGGATATCAAGTAGGTCGAAGTCGTCAGTCAACAGTCTCGCTTTCTTTTGGGGTTGTCTCTGACTTGTGAAAGTACACAAAAAAAAAAAATAGCCTTGGACGTGATATACATGAGGATGAGATCATGCTTGTGCGAAACTCAATCAAAAACACTAGTCTGTAAGATAATCCAGTTTGCTCTACATATCAGCACCATCACCCTCTTCGTTGCCTAATTATTATCTCATCTAAAGCAGTCTCTCTGTATTCTCCGGTGATCGCAGTGCTTCCAGAACCTTTCTCTTCCTTAGTCCAGAAGATCATCCGAACAATCTTCGCTAGATCACCTTTGGACTAATGGACCGCAATCATCTTGATAGATCCTGGCTGGAGCCGGCCCACGAAATTTGGCGAGCGAACGCAGTCAAGAACTTCATGCAAGCTTCACTCCAGGCGCTTAGTCATAAACAGCTGCCAAATCGAAACGAAATGCTAGCTCATGTGAAGAGGCTTACAAGTAAGGTATGCTTTGATTCGTGAATTTTCAAGAGATTCTACAGGGAACACGCTGTTCAGCAGAATGGAAGGTTGCAATGGTCGTTGTTGCTAAGAAGTTGACCAATCTTTTCTTCAAAAAGCTTTGCTTTTATTAAATCTTTAAATAAGGATGCCTTCTCACAGATAGTGAGACTGGGTCCTACTTTGCTTCCAGAAAAACTCCGATGGCACACGCGCCCCGCCTTTGGAGAAGATTCAAAGTTATATCCTGCATGTGATTTACGTAACCCCTGTGTACTGATTCGTAATTACGATAGATGTTTTTTCAACGTATTTACGCGGTAACGCACACCCGTACACCAGTATCCGTCCACTTACGCAAAAAACGCGCGCTTTTCGGCGTAAAAATTAGGGGCCCTTCGTACAACACCGCCTGAGGGTGCGTGCCGCGGGTGCGATTAGGGCTTCTGCCCTCTTGCACGTGGAAACCGCATCTGTACTGCACAACATGGCAACGGAAAATTTTCGGCTACCCTCAGTCATCAGACATTTTCCAGTTTCGTCTATTCTATTCCCATCACCTGCAAACAAAAATGGCCAAGATCAGTCACGGTATGTGATAATGAAAGAGCGGCATGCTGCTCATGCGAAGGCGGATTGGAGACAAAATCCAGAAATGAATGAATGAATGTTGAAGCGGATCATGAACAATCAATCATGAGATTTGACCATATGTTACTGTCCTATGTCCAAATGAGGCCATTATTATACGAGAATTTAATGCCTATGTGACAACACGCCACACTTTTTTTGCCACACCAATTATTTCACGAAGAAATTTACGCTTGCAAGCACGTCTGTTGAATCCAATTCTCTCCAGAGATTCCAAAAAGATAAAAACTATCAAAAAAAATCAAAAAAAAACATTGTTTTCTATCATTATAAGGCACATTGAGCTTGGAAATGGACCATGTACCGTATCATTCACATCTATGAATGGCGATAAAAACACCGCTCAATGACCGCCGAACTCCATCAAAATACTTTCTTGAGGTCTCCAATTGCATCCCTTCCCGATTCCCGCTTCCTTCATGCCAAAATACTAACATCCAGACGTTTCTTCTTCTCGTTCTAAGTCTAGAAAGGCTCACTTCAGCTCCTCCTCCGCCGAGAGAAGAGTGTTGATGTCTGCTCCTTTGTCCAAGGAGTTGAGAAAGCAGTACAACATCAAGTCCATCCCTATCAGAAAGGAGGACGAGGTCACCGTCGTCAGAGGCTCCAAGAAGGGCTCCGAGGGCAAGATCTCCACTGTCTACAGATTGAAGTTCTCTGTGCAGATTGAGAAGTTGCAAATCGAGAAGTCTTCCGGTGCCTCTATCCCTATCAACATTCACCCTTCCAAGGTTGTCATCACCAAGTTGTACTTGGACGACAAGAGAAAGGCTTTGATTGAGAGAAAGGGTGGTAAGGTGGAGTAAATCTGCTGTGTAAGTATACCGAATAATACATATCTGTAACGAGCGAAGGTTGTTCAGGCTTCATGTCTTGTAATGTTTGTTGAGTTAACACGCATTTGTGGGGGGTTTGTTTATTTGGCACTCACAAATTTGTGCATTAAATTTGTAAATGCTTTAAAGGCTATGTTCTACCCCAATAGGTGTTGGAGAGTTTTGTGAACGGTGAAGTTGCTGGTCTCTATATCGTTTTGATCACCACAAGATAGGTGATGAGTGGGCTTCTTGTTTTTGTCTCAGGATCACCGATGAAGATCGACCGTTCCAATCTCTTAGGGAGGTACTTTCATGGGTGTTTCAGTTGCAAGTACCGTTGATGAGCATTCTACTAACTTGATGAAACTGACAATAGTGGTGTGTGAGGTTCGAATATACTATCTAATTCAACTTCAATTGGATGATGCTTTCCGCAAAGCTCGCTAAATTGGTCTGTATCTTTGAGGAAGGGACGGAAAAAAAAATCAGGTTTACCCTGCCTATAATCATCTGGCCCATTGCCAGATCAGTGTTATCCGAGTATAGCTTAACTTGTTCGAGTAGGGTACTTCAGAATTCCAAATACTATCATTCCCAGAAGATTCAAGACGCCTAATGCTCCTTACAAGAGGTTACAAAACTGAAATTTCAAATGCATCGTTTTACTAAGTGTGGTGGCTAGCATCTGATGCTTTTGTATCACAGGCCCCGAACTTTTCGCAATCATTGGCCTTACATCTGCAACCAGATGATCCACTCCTACTAACAATTCTCGCCATACCGAAAATCTGGAATAGCTCAAAAACCGGTAATTTGCTGTAGCACATTGAAAACCATCGACTGAATAATAATCTTGATTTGTTATTTGGAAGAGCTGTCTTGAATCAAAAAGTACCGATTGTTGAGAGGCTCATGGATTGAACCAGGTCGATCTCACCTACATCCGGTAGTATGAAGGAGATGTCGGGAAAGCTAGACAAAAGACTTTGATAAAGCAAGATGATCCGGAAAAGGGCTAGAAATAGAAAACCAAGATTTTATGTGATTGCTGAAAGAAAGCTAATATCACGTGACCAATCTCTACAGCCCCGATTTCAAGGTTGATGGGTTCCCGTTATTACGATGTTGAAATATAGGGCGTTTTTTTTATAATATAAGATCTTTATAGATTTATGTGTGTTTTTTATGTAATGAATATAAGGGCCCGATGCAGTTGCATCTATTCTACCAAAATTAAGTCCCGTTTGGCTGGTTGTGCTGGGAAGCACCATAAACAATTCCGGTTTTAAGTGTTCGTTGGATCCACGATAGCAATTTTTTAACGATGGCTTTGTGAGGACCTGTCAGTCCGATCCAATTTATAAACAATCGCATCACTTTCCTCAGCAACGTTCACTACATGAAGCGATCTTCGAATTTACGGGGATACCTTTTTTATTAAAAGACAATTGTCTCTGATTGATCAGCTCTTCGTGACTATGGGGAACCAAAACTTTGATCTTCAAATAATCTGTATAACGCGATTTATCGCTATAATGAAAATCGTTAAATGAAAATCGTTAAATGAAAATCGTTATAACGCATACCCACTGTCAGTGTTGCAAATTATACTGTAATTACTATATAATCGTGTATAATCAGGATTCTTCGTAGTAATAGTAATTCTTACTATCAGTAATTCTAGTAATTACTAGGCTGTCTAATAGTAATCATACAGCTTGTAGAATCTGAAGTCAGGAAGATTCTTCAGTTTTTGTAGGCTAAACTGTGCACAGCCTGGACAAAACCGTTACCGGCTGGCTTCCAACTTAGGATTACAGCTTTTTGAAACATTTTTAGAGTGAAAGATTGATTTCAGGTGTTATGAAACGGGTCAATCCGTGGTGACGAGCGCAGCAATTTCGTGATAGTGAATCTAAAATTTTGATGGGGTACAAAATATTGATATGTTAGTTTTCGGGATCGAAAAATGTCACGAGAGATTCGTCATCATCCTCGCTAGTGTCGGAATTTTCGATAGTAATAACTTTCAATTCTCCATCTTCATCTTGCTTTTCATTCTCTTTGTCTATGATGTTATCAGACGTCAGCTTCGCCCCTTCAGCGACATCGCATACCGTGCTCTCTTCATCAACAACGAGGTCCCGGGCTTTGAGAATGGCCAACAGCTTGATCGTGCCTGGCTGTAAACGATTCCGTTTTCTGGTGATCATGTCCCCTACTTTGGAAAAACTCCCTTCGAAGATGCAGACATGGCAGGAATAGCCAAAACCTCTCTTGCCATCTGTGAGATAACCGGAAAAGTGTTCGTTCGAGCAGCGTAGAAATCGAAAATAGTGTCCTGTTGCTCTTCGGAAAGGTACCGTTTGACCTCGTCGGAGCTGCTCTCGGGTCGGTTGCGCCTAGCGAGGAGATTTCCGAGAAGGTCGTCATTTGTTGAACCCACACGAAAAGCACTTTGTCCAATTCTTCTAGCTCCAACAAGCTCAGGCCTAGTGTTTCTCTCATCAATGTTCGTTTTGTAAACAGAAAAAATCTTCGTGAAAGTATTCCTCAACATTTGTTATGGTTGAATCCGAAAAGCATTACTTTCAATTTCTCTAGCAGAGTCAGTGATAAAAGCCAGGTTTTACCCTTTTTTGAGGCCTTTTGGTGACTATAGGATTATATAGTAATCTCGAAAAATTTTTTTAGTAATAGTAAGCCTAGTAATCTGTTGTAATTACTATAGTAATCTATAGTAATCTATAGTAAGCTTCGCGCGTAAATTGTACAGATTACACTACAACACTGCTTTGGGGAACCAAAACTTTGATCTTCAAACAATCGGTATAACGCGATTTATCGTTATAATGAAAATCGTTAAATGAAAATCGTTATAACGCGTACCCACTGTATGCATGCTGGATAATACCTTTAGCCTTTGAATATCTGATGGTCGGTGCCTGGCCAAGCGTGCTAAGCACAAACCCACTACACGTGACTGTAATGATTGAGAGGGCGAAACGCCCCAAACCCCAGCCACCTGGTCGGAACGAGCTATATTCATAACTAGGTCCCTTCCTCACATAGGGGAGAGAAGAGAAACGTTCTAGGACAGTGAGTTCCGAATTCAAACAAGCCATCCCCAGAATCAAACCGCAGACCTTGAGTACATGTCCGTTTATGGGTGGTTGGTTCGTCCTTTGTGCACACCATGTAATTGCTGTGGCACTGTATATTGGATGCGTTCTCTTTCTTCCCATGAAGGCTTTTCACTGTGGATAACTTATCTCTAACAAGAAACTAACGAAAGATTTATTCTGTTCCCGAAGCATTGAATTGATGAACACACTAGATTCTGTCTAATCTGCTTACTTCACCTTACCTATGATGGGATATCAGTTATCAATGTCTTAGATCTTCCCCCAGTTGGATGAGCTAGGCAGACTCCGAAGCTGGTGACCTTTTTTTCCCCTCTTTTGCTAGATACATCTGTTTGAAGATGGACTTTTCCCGTGGCTCATGATACATCAAGTCATTTTGGACATTAAAGACCAGCAAGCCCTACGGGTGTTTTTTGTTGTATGAAACTAAAAGATGCATGCGCATTTATACAGTCCTAAAATTCGACAACAACAAAGCGGAGAAGCGCGCGCAATCGTTGGGACGAACAATCTTAAGCGAGTGCCCACAACAATTCCAGAAAGAAGATCTGAGCAAGTAAAACCATCATAAAATGGGTGGAAATGCATATTATTCTGAAAAACACCCATATCCACTCTTATACATGACCCAACAAATGCAATAGAACCCAGCGAAAACGGCTGAGCACCTAGATCCAAGACCCAAAACCGCTTGCCGAAAAGGCCTACCTGCACACCCATCCCCAGTCTTAGCAAAACCGCCTCCGCCAAAAACCTACCCCCTCGTACCCCCGCAAAACCCACACAAAAGCATGTCTGCCGTAAACTCCGACTCCGAAATTGACCCCACCGTGGTAGCCGTGTCCGAACACCTCCTGCGCAATGTGCTGCTTGGCAGACGCACGAAAAAACGGTGGTCTTTCCATAGCCAGCTGAAACCAGACTTGGTTGGGCGCCCAACAAGCTATAACCGCCGGAGAAGACTCAGTGACGTGACAGGCATCGACGGCGTGCACAAGGAAATTGACCCCTATCACATATCGCCCGCACAGCTCTACTCGACGGAGCTGGGCCGGTTATTCCATGCGGGGAAGATCTGTATAGCGTTGGCGGGATTGCCTGGGCGCGGGAAAACACACCTTTCCGTGTCGCTCACGCGGTATTTGCGCTGGCTCGGCGTCAAGACTCATAGTTTCCATCTATGCGACTATCTCCGCGCGCTGAGTACGGACCAGGACTCGGACCACTCGTTGTTCGTGGCTCCCAAAGACGGGTGTACTGCACAGTTCGAAAACAAGACCGTCGACGACTGCTTGAACGACATACTCAATTTCTTCGAGAACGACAAGGGCCAGGTGGCCATTTATGACGCGGTCAACGCGTGGCCCGAGTACAGGACGCAGCTTGACGATCGCTTTAAGCGGGATGGTATCCAGTGTATATTCATTGAGCTGACGGTGACTGACAAATCGATTTTGATGCAGAACATCGCATCCGCGGCCCGCCTGTCACCGGATTATGAGAACTGGCCCTATGAGGCCGCGTACGCAGATTATCTGAAGAAAATCGACTTGTTGACGCCATATTACCGTGAAATGAGTGCGCTGGGCCCTGACGCCGCGCTTTCTTTTATCAAATTCATCAACTTTGGCCAGCGCATCGAGCTCAATAACTCAAACTATGGATATTTGATCAACAAGGTTGTGTTTTTCCTCATGAACTCGCGCATCAAGCTGGGGCTGGTCTACTTTGCCCGCTGCTACAAGAATGACTGGGATTACCTGAAAGACCCGCCGCTCGATGCTGCAGGAGTCCAATACCTGAAGGATCTTGCCGGCACAGTATTGAAGCAGCTCGAGGCGAAAGGCCGTAAATTCCCAAATAGTGTGCTGCAATCCAAAGAGGGGCATATGCGCCGCGTGTTACTGATTGACGAAAAACTCCCGCCCACGGGTGCGGACGGCGTCGACGAGGACTCGTTCGTCGTGTGGACCTCGGTCAAGAAGCGCACGATCGAGACTACGCAGCCGTTCAAGGATGCCGGCGTCAAGATTCGTCACAGAATCCAGTTGCTGCAGCGGAACCCGGGCGTGGTTGCTGGGATGTCGGACGAGCAGATCAGGCAAACGTACCCATCGGAATATGAGCAGTATTTGAAAGACTCGTACCACCATCGCTTTTCCCGTGCCGAGCTGTATCACGACCTAGCTATCAAGATCGAGCCGCTCATTCTAGAGATGGAGCGCATGTCAGGAGACATTTTGATCATTGCCGACGAGACAGTGTTGCGCGTGTTGCATGGCTACCTCATGGCTTTTTCATGCTACGATATTCCCTGGCTAGAATTCTCCACGAACGATATTATCGAGGTGAAGTTCAACGCGTACTCGAACACAGCAAGAAGAATTCCGATCGAGAGGTTCTCGGCGTGAGTCGACATGAGTCGAGTGTGAGTATTAATTTCTATTTATGCTGGCCAGCACCAATCTTGAAAAGTTTACGTGCTCATGTGGTGTCCTTTCCCAAAAGGTTTCATTCGTAGTGCGCCCCCACTGTCTACGCGCAGGTATGGTTCTCACCGTCCCATCTCCTCTGATGCGACGATCGTAGGTTAGTGATCAAAAGGGCCAACAAAATTGTCAAAAAGTCCCTTTAATTTTTTTTCTACGCCAAATCCCAAAAGCGACCAGCCATTCTGATTTGAAAATATGCCTCTCTTGGTTCCCACGGCCACATACGAGTCTCCTCTGGAATTGCAAACGGTCAATTTCGTGCCGGGCGATGGCCCTCACCTGACTGACGGCAAAACGACGCAAATTTCAGACATTGTAATTGAAGCCGGAGGCGAGGATAGAGACAAGCCCAGCGAGGCCAGAAACACCGATTTGGGCGCTCTCCGTGCACAACTCACCACGGTCCAGGATCAGCTAAATGCGTTTTTGACAGCGAAAATGCTGAACAAAAGAAACCTCGACGACGCCGAGGCCGACTTGGAAAAGCGGCTTTTGGACGATGGGGTTGATGAGGACAGTGATTGAAGATGTACTTTTTTTTTTTTTTTCAATTTACCCTTTCTCGCTCTTTTTTGCCTGTGGCAAAGTCAATCGATTCGATAGTGTCGAGTATTCTGTAATGAGCCAATCATGACGCAAGTAAGGGTCCGGAGCGGTACGCGAAATCCATGGAACAGTTCTATAGCTTCTTGGCTGAAAGGATCATCGGTCTATTTCTTTTCTTGAACATCTAAGGCAACTTGTTTCTGGCACATCGATCCACTGTAAAGGGATGGTGGACGGGACGAGCACAAACAGGGAGACATCCTACTCCGAAAATAAAGCGTCCGTATCTTGGTAGTTAATGCCGCTCTTTACATTGTGGTTCTAGCAACCGAAACTATAAGTGGCAATTTGAGACGCATCCTTCACTACGATGCACATCCATTACTGACGGCCGATATGTCATTCACAGAATCCTGTGCATCACTCGGCACGCAAAGCATTTATATTTTCTAGAATTATGAATGTTCGAGTGATCAAGCTGGGCCGTACACTCTGTATTGTCTGTCACAGGCGCCACGGCCAAGAATCTCAGAAGACTTCATCAGGCCCAAGTAAATTGAAATAGTAACCAAGAATGCATACTTTTATTACACATCTAGTTCTTAAAGGACGATTCCAAAACGATCGAAAGCGTGCCTCGGTCCAAACCATGCCTGGCCAACCCATAGGGCCATCTCCCAGCACGCATCCTTCAGCAACCTTACTTTTTTCCAACAATATCCGTCATATGCTTGAGCGTGTTCTCCAAAGTCGTCTCCAAGTAATGTTTCTTCGTGTTCAACAGTTTCTGCGTCTCCAAGAAATCCTTCTTATCCTTCTGGATCTTCTCCAAGTAATCCGTCACATTGTTTCGGACAAACGCACGGCCCACACCTTTCCACACATCTTCCCCCGGCAGCGTCAACTTGCTGAGCCGAGAATTGGTATTTTCTACGATCTTCAAGTTCGTGTCCACACGGTCCAACTGCACGTTGCACATGGACAATTCAGCCCGCGACTTGCTGAGCTGGCTGTCCATCTCTAGGAGGATTTTCTGAAGCGCCTGTGGATCAAGAGACATTTTAGGTATATATATTTGGGGCGAAAAGGAGTTCAACTCGATAACTATAATGTAGATGAATCCGATCCGTGGCGTAATTTGCTCTTTTCGACGACTACTCACTCCAGAGCCTACCTTTCGCCCATAATGCGCATTGGACTGTATCCTAACTTCTCAGGCTAAGAGCCAGAATGAGCCAGAATGTCAAAAGCCTGGCAGGGCTGTAGACCAGACCAGTGATGGTTATCTCAAATTATCTCAAATTATCTCAAATTATCTCAAATTATCTCACTTTTTCGAATATCTGAGATAATGTTTTTCCGTATCTCATATTCAGATAATTATCTCAGATGACCAGATAAATGAGATTCCAGATAATTTGGCATAATCCGGCATTGAATATTAACTGCATCTCTTCAGAGAGTAGAGAGACTCTTGTGTAGTACGACTACGTCTTGTCTCCGCCCAAAAACACATATTCAGCTATCATTTCGTCACAAACTTATAGAGATATGACCCTTCTCAAACAAATTCAAAAATTAGTTATATTTCTTTCAAAAACTGGTACTTTAGCCATTCTCTTCTTCTTCACTTGAATCTGCAATGCTTCCCAGATCGCCGTCTAATCTGGGAACTTTTTTGAGCGTGGAATCATTATTTCCCAACTCGATCAACTCTAGACTATGTCTTGAATTTAAGGTCTCTGTATCGTTCAGCTCTGCGTGATGCTTGGAAACCAAAGTCTCTGCATCGCTAGAATCTGCATCGCTAGAATCTGGTAAAATGTGTGTAGTATCCAGAGACTCTGCTTCGCTCTATTCTTCCAGCCTCTGCGTATGACTGGCACTAAGATCCTCCAGTCCTGTTCGCTTCTGCAAATTACTGTTGCAAATACACTCCGTTTCGCTCGTAGTCAGCGAGCGTTGCTCTATTCGGGCCTCAAATCGCTTTCTTTTTCTGCAATCTTCCACGTCTTGTAAGTTGACGATATTTTTAGACTGCAGTTCGCCCACACCACTCGGATATTGCTCGGGGTTGGTGTCAAGAGGTTTCGCGTGATCATGAATTGGAATTCTGGTCTCATTCGATTGCAGGTTCCTCCCATTAATGCTCCAACCTCTTTGAATACTCTACCACAGACTGAACATTTACACTCTAAGAATCTCTTTTTCCCTTTGACGAAGGGTTGAAGGTCCCAAGAAAAAGCACATGTGGCAACGACTCGAGGCATTGTTTTGACCCCCTTACCCCAATAGGGGGCAACTTTAAGTTCGGCTCTTCTAACATATTTATTCAGAGGTCATTATGATCGTAGAGGATTGTTCTTCTGATACAGCGTATTCTTGTGCAGAGATTCCTATGCTAATTAGACGAAGTAAAAAATGCTGAGAGTCAAGGGGGAATTTCAGCTCGCTTTATAACTCCCAGGCGTCGGACAAGCTTTTTCCCTAACAATAGACTCGGATTTGCAAAAGATTTAGTCGAGTTTGCCGGTGATAAGGGCGGTGCTAAGTCCTTAGAATTTTGTGACAGTTATCTCAAATTATCTCAAATTATCTGAGATTTTGCTCAAATATCGGAAATAATTTTAAACGTTATTTTTATCTGAGTTATCTGGATATTTGAGATATTATTTTGAAAAACCATATAATTCTTCGCGCAAAATGCAGATAATTCCTTCACTGGACCAGACTGGCTGCGCGAAGCCGTCCGGATATCTCTCAATTAGACAAGTAGTGTCCATAAAACGCTTTTCTTTTTTTTTTTTTTTCAATAAACCTTTTCTGTTCCGAAAGCTTTTTTCTTGCAGGAGTCATGTTCAAGGTCGGGCTCAGAGATACGGCTAAGCTAGCCAGAACGTGCCGGCTCGGATATGCCACGTCGGCGTCGTCAGCGTTTCCGTCGCCACAGACGCCTGTTGGAGGCGACACAAATAACGTGAGATCCGAGACTAATCGGCTTGAAAAGACGCTCAGCAAGTTCTGGAACGACGTGAGTGCAAGACACAACGCAGAAGGCAAGGCGTACGAAATCTGCCTTGACGATAAGCCGTTGAAGACGCCGCTCGGAAACCGGCTCGCGATTCCCGAGCAGAAGCGTCAGTTGGCACATTTGGTGAGCCACGAGTGGGACTCGTTGGCCGACTTGAAGATCAAGCCGAACTCGTTGCCTTTGACGTCGATGGTGTCACGTGCCGTCGACTTGGATCACGTGCACAACGCCGAGTCGGTCGACTTGAACTTGGTGCTGAAAATTGGCGATTTGCAGGACATTAAACTCAACATGTTGCGGTATTTGGATACCGACACGTGCTTGATTTTCACCACCCACGATGACAACGAGGGCCGCTTGCGCCAAAGACAAGACGAGTTGTACTTGCCGCTCATATCCGAGTACGAGTCCTTTTTCACTGCGTTTGCGGTGAAAAACGGTCTTTTGGCATCCACAGAGAGCGTCAAGTTGCAGTATTTAGACTGCGAGACCGACGGGCTCCGGGGAAACTCGCAGAGCATTGCCACACAGACAATCGTCTTGAAATGGCTCGACCAGCTCCCGATCTACGACCTTGTGGCGTTGGAAAAGGCCATTCTTTCGTCAAAATCGTTTCTTTGCGGCGCCACCGTGTTGCGCTCAAACGCCACGGACCCACGCACGGTCCCGGGTTTGTACCAGGTCAACAAAACGGCGCCGGACTTGTACTTCCGCAAGTCCGTGGAAGAGATTGTCGAGTTGGGCAACTTGGAAACGATTTTCCAGACTGCAGAATGGGGCGAGGTCGAAGACACGCATGATGTTGATAAGGCGGACTGGTTGCGCAACCTCTCCTCGGCAGCGCTCGTGTGTCGCTAGCATCTACCTGAGTGTATGTATATAAGAAGATGGTTCAGCCACAATTGAGGTTTGTACAAAGAATTACGATTTGATGTTCGTGGATGAAAAACGTGGTCAAAAGCGACATGCGGCGGAATGTAACTTTTTATAATGATCGAGTGAGCTCTAGCATGTTTGAGTATGTGTGGAGGTTGGAGTTTTTTGATAGTCTGTAGAAACACCATAAAGTATCTGAGCACAGCTCTCATAAACTTTTATCCCCATTCAAGAGCATATAGTCAATATCCCGGAACGCAATATTGATCTCGTTTTTTTTTTTTGGACCCATGACCATGACATCGCCCGACCATGACATCTCTCGAAGCTACGGTATCATATCATTCTACCGCACGTTTGCAAGCCACACACATCAGGTCCAGATAAAACCCCTCGCTCCACACCATGATTGTGTGTTGACGTATCTCACGGATCCATTTTATCTGCTTGTCTGCTATTTTTTCCTTTATCTTGATAATTTGATCAACGACTGGAGAGCAAATTCAGGTACCTTGGCACTCCATGAAACTACGTACGCACGTACTGCTCTAGCCAGATTCCCTGTGACTCTTTTTTTCAATTTTTTGTTATTTGAGTGATACATCTATTCGAATGACTGAGTGCCAGAATTGCTTACCTAGCTCTCCACAAAATCATATATGTATATATATAAAAACCTAGCCAGCTTCGCTGCCATGCCTTGCCTTGCGTTGAGATCTTGGCTTGGCTGCGCATGCAGTGTTACAACATTTTAGTATTTAAGACGCGTGCGCGAACTTTTTTAATTATTTACTTCAGTAATCAGTCATTACTTTTTGTTACTAATTGTTTTTTGTTACTAATACAAGTACTTTGAGTAAAATTCACTTTTCGTTATTACTATTACTAATTACTAATATGTGAGTATTTAGCTTATTCTTGTTACAGTGAAAACTCGTTAATACGTATACCTCCTATTAGGCATTCTTTTATTGTGTAAAATTGGTGCGAGAATGTGTCTTATATGCAGGACTTTCCCCCTTAATAATGCAGTTTCTGTTGGATTTTATGCAACAGCGTGTTAAATGCGCTGCACACAGGTAATTACAGTATTGGTGCTGTGGTTTGGAAGGTGCTTCAGCCAAGATCTCTCCTAGCCTACTGCACCTTGTGTATGTAATCCATGCTATTTCTCGCTTAAAAAAAAGTCGTAGAGAATCTCTCATGTCACATCTACCGTGATAAATTTTCACTCCACGCCCGCTCTCTTTTCCGGGTCGTGCGCCTCCCGAGGTTGCTGTCATGACATGACCTCAAAAACCAACAGTTTCATAGTGAATTCGTTAATATCTATTGCGTAACGTTTTGGGAAATTTCATAGTAAAAAATTTTCCCTAATTAAGGCGATATCTGCGCACAGGGAAGCTCCAATTGCACCCGTAAGTACCCATAAATGTCGAGCAATCGCGTCTTGTGTGTGGCGTGAAAAATCTGATCTGTGGCGTGAAAAATCGGGAAGGTTCACCTTTTCTGCAACTGAGAAGGTCACTCAAGGACCTCCATTGAAACTATGACGACACGCCGCCGTTATGACCTCAGCAACAAAACCCGGAAGGCGATCCGGGACTACAAAAACCAAAATGGCCCAACCTTAGCGGTTTTGCAGAAGTGGTACATTGGCAAGTATAATAAACCAATACTGATCTCGACACTCTCGGGCGTTTTGTCGCCGAAGTACAGAGAAATCCTTCTATAGAAACGATTCTGAGCGAAGACGAGTCATCTAGCGAAGAAGAGAGCGACAAAGGGGAAAGCCTGGAATCTCTGGAGGATGAGGCCGCTGAAAAGTGACGCTAATGAGATCTTGGTGACCAACTCAGCCCGCAAAACTCTTTAGCTAACATTATTATAAGTATTGTGCTAAATTAACTTAACTAAAGGCGATTATTGTAAGATCACGCGTTATATGCAGGGAAACTCGTTATTCGTTATTACGTAAAAAGTGCCGTGCAAAATTCCTTCCGTAATAACGAGTTTTCTTGGTATATGGCGCTAGAGCCATTTCTAGTGCGCTCAGGGTTCAATCAGGGCTTGAAGGTGATGTACCACAACTGCTTACTTTCCACGATGAAGTTTCACGCGTTTTCGGATGACGTCAATATCTACCTCAACGATCTTGATGGCTATGAGCGGACGGCCAGGATAATCTCAAGCTACGAGAATGTCAGCAATAGTCAGGTGAGCGCCGAGAAATCCAAGCTTATCGGCTTTCACAGATCTTACGGTGCTTTTGTTCAAACTGCCCTTCCCTATACTCAATAGCACATCAAGAGAGAATAGGCCACCTACTTGGGAATCCTGATCCAGGGAGTAGACTGGAATCGTTTTATTTCGAAGCTTCCGTTCATGACGCGCCAGCATGGCTACCGACAACGTGACTTGATAACTCGGGCTTTAGGCACCAACATCTTTGTTTGCTCCAAAGCAGGATACAAAGATTTGGTTTAATGCATGACAAAAACAGAGCTCGGGAGGATTGGCTTTTGTATACAGCGAATGTTTCCGGGTATCAGCCCAGCAAAATTGTATGCGAGGCCAAGAAAAGGAGGTTATGTCTCATTGTATTACTGAGGCAGCTTTTAGGCCACAGAGCCGAGGTGATTGGAGAGACTTTGAGTCAGGCAAATGGGTGGTTCATCCAATACTTAAGGGTGAAAATGCTCCATCACATGGCTAAGATTCTCGCGGGGAATGAACACACGCGAGTCCCTAAAACCGGGGGATTTCGTTGGCTCCAATTTCTCCTCGAAGAGACCGATCTTTTTGATAAAAAATTTGCACTGGACTTTTTCATCCAATGAAATACAATACATTAATTCCAGGCGCGAGGTAACCTACAAAAGCACAGAATATGATGTGGCGAAACAGCCCTACATCACCTCCGAGTTAACGCTTATGGAAACTGTGGCTGACGGTTGGTTGCCCCGTGCGGTTGCGGAAAAGATCAGTTAGGTTCAAGTCAAGTCTTTGAGCCGGAAGAAACAAGACGAGTTGCTACCGCTTACCCCAAGACGCTTTAAGGAGATTTGTCCGGAGGTCCAATCGGTCAAAGGATGGCACAAATTCTGGAAAGCCTTGTACAAAGAAGAGTGGCTACTCAGACACGACCTCACTGCCCTTCATTTTTGTGTGCGGGTCCTACGAGCCACTATTTGATGTGGTGGGCGACACGTCAGTGACGCGATGTCATCTATGTCTGAGGCAGACCACCAAAGACAGCATACTAGAGCACATCTATGACAAGTGCGAGACCACCAGCAGTTGGTGGCAACATAAAGGGCCTGAAGGTCCAATGCACCTTAACTCCATGTTGGCGCCGGTAAACGCAACATCGGAAAACTTAAGAAAATTGAATTGGTTTGTGAAGACCGTCAAGAAGGTATACTCTCGAAGACGGCGAGGGTGGCTGTCTGCGGTGATACGCGGCGTCGTCGCAGGGCTGGGGCCGTGCCTCCCCCTTTTCCCTTGAAGGATGAGTTTGAATCTGTATAGTTACTGGTCTTGAGCGATGCTCCCACTCTCTATATTTGAATAAATAATTTTAGAAAAAAACGGCTCGAATCACCGGATGGGCTCGCATTACTGACCCTCCTGTTGCGAGAGTTGAAGCGGCAGGTGGGGGAAGTACAGCTACTAGGGCGATGACAACTTTCTTATTTCTCATACGTAGCCAAGCCAAGATATCAATGCAAGGCAAGGCAGCGAAGCTGACTAGGGTCTTATATATAATCAGGTATAGTTTTGTGGAGAGCTAGGTAAGTAATTCTGGCTCCCTGTCCTTAATCAGATGTATCAAGCAAAAGAAAAAGTTACTAATACTAGTAATCACTAATTACTTTTTGTTACTAATACCAGGAATTTGAGTAAAAATCACTAGTCGTTGTTACTATTACTAATTGCTAATATGTGAGAATTTAGCCTATTCTTGTCATTGAGATGGTGTGGCCAATTGGCTCAGAAATTCTTGGAGAACACTGTTGTTCGAGATCATAGAAATGAAATGAGAATCATAGCCTAGGAAGTAATGAAAGAAAGAAAAAGAAAAAGAAAAAGAAAAAGAAAAAGAAAAAGAAAAAGAAAAAGAAAAAGAAAAAGAAAACTCGAGCGGAATACGCTCTCCGATTCGTTCGGTTTCCAAGATTTGTAGATACTTGCGGGAAACTAAGGCCTAACCGAGATAATACCTCAAGTCGTAGTAGATAGAACATGAATGCCTAGTATAGCCACGTGTTGTCTTCATTTCGATGCGCTATTCTTGATTAGCTCTGATATCCTGGTGCATTACATAATTCATCCTCCTGCAGAAAGCAGAATTTAGTACAAGCCAGTCTCGGGACGACGTGAGACTTCACCTGAGCTGTTATCGATGGTTCCGCGAAACTGCTTGATCTGGGGCTCTTTTGGACGATGAATTTGCAGTATATGGCGGATTATTCTTGTACTCAATACGTTCCATTTTGTTCCACAAGTTTACATGGCTGGCACATATCACTAGTTTCGCTGGCTCAAGTGGTCGAGCCATCATGGCGTTGTCATCACAGCGGGTAGTCTGTCGATCAAATAATCATTCCGCTTCTCGTATATACAAAGCGATATATCCTTACAATAAGTCCCTAGAGAGATAATACTTTCGTCACTCCGGAGATGCTAGCAAGTCGAGTACAGTGTGCCGATAACAATAGCAAAAGCATGTGCTTTTCTACTTGCACAAACAATGTTCGTGCTATTCTCTTCTTTAGTTAAATGCGTGGCAAAAGCCGAAGACCCTTCCTGGTGTTTATGACAGCTGCGTACGTCCTTTTGATGCTTTCTGAGACATCGTGCCATACGAGGTCTACCTTCAAGCTGTTTAGTAATTGGTAAATACTAATTGCTGAAAATTAGTTAATAGTTATTTCAAATTCTATAACTAGTAACCGGCTACTAATCCTAATTACTAGTTATAGTGTTTATGTTCGAAAATACTAATTACTAACTACCAATTACTGTGCCACTGTGCGTATGAGAATTAATGAGGTTGGCATCGCCCTTATGGCAGTACTTCTTTTTTTTTTGCTTGATTTTTTCAATTTTCCAGTGAAAAGTTCCTCAAAAAACTAAAAGAACTTCCAAAACATTGCATCTATGGGCTTTTTCGATCTGGAAGTCCACGTTCGACAATCTTTATACGTCCACCATTTGGCTTTCACTGCTCAAAGCAAAATCTCACATATTATTCTGGTTGTGCAATCGCACAGCGATAAAATACAATAATGCTGAGCATAATACACGCCTTTGAAAATTCAGGGTTTACCCAATTTTTCAGTTGGACTTGCTGAAACATCACTTTCACCTTTCCGGTTTTCTCCTTGCAAGAAAAACACCCAAAAAAATCATACATGCACCAAATAGATAATCATCATTGCTGCTTGCCCATCACCTGAGTTCCACGCCTGCACCGGCGCCTGCACCAGGGCACAACGCGCCCGAAGACAGACTCGTCTGAGACACGGTAATAAGGAGGAACCGTTTAATATCAGGAATCGGCCGAGATACCGAAAACAAACCAAACACGGTTCATAGCGCAAATTGAGAGACGAGATTTTAGTCACGTGCCGCTTCATTTCCCAATAACCCGCTTTTCAAACACGAGATTGGCGACACTTTTGCAGTTTTCGCATCCATTGACCCCATTCTCGTTCCCGCAAGCCGACCAGCAGCCGTGCTTGGACAAGCACCAAAGAAAGAAAACGACGTGCAAAGGCGCACAAACACGTCTTTTTTGCAGCATTATTTATCCGGATTATCATCCCAGTGTCATAAAAAACACACTCATGTTTCTGGAAATGCCACCAGGTGCCTGTTCAGAGCTTCCTTTGGCCGTATCGGTGGCGCGTGAAGAAACGCCTCTGAAAGAGCCGGGAACCTACGAACAAGCCCCACAAGCCATTAAAAGCAAAAAGCCGCGCCGCGTAAAAGTGTATCATCTTCAGGGCGACGACTGGCTGGATCACGGCACGGGCTACTGCATGGGTGAAGTCGACAAGGGCACGCTGAAGCCGTGTTTTATTGTGCGCAGCGAAACCGACCTGCAAGAAGTGCTTTTGCAGTCTTTTTTGGAAGGAAACATCCAGTTTCAACGACAACAGGAAACTCTCATTGTGTGGACTGACCCCGCGGGTAAAGACTTGGCGCTCTCGTTCCAGGAAACGGCCGGATGTGCAGATTTGTGCGATTTCATCGTGCGCGTGCAACAGGAGAGCTTGAGCCCGCAAATCTCGCTCTATTACGTGCTCACGGCTAAGGCAGACGGTTCAGGGACTGAGGGGCCGCAGGAGATTACAGAACTCGTGACCGGGCCCGTCAATTACCCGCCGCAAGAACCCTCCAGGGCATCCTTGCAAGAGACGCTAGATCTGCTCACGCAGGGCTGCAACTCGTTGTTTGCGCGGTTCAAAATACTGGAGTTTCTCGTGGATAAACACTACTGTGATAAGCTCTTTGCGTTGTTCCCACAGCTTGAAGATAGTCGCGACCTCGACGCGTTGCATACGCTCAACGATATAATCAAGATCATCTTGTTCTATAACGAGCCGAAAGTCGTTGAGGAGCTTGTCTCATCCGAGTGGCGCGTGACGGCGCTTGCAGGTATACTAGAGTACGACCGCAGCTTCCCAGGGCTAAAGGCGTGCCACCGCGAATACTTGAACGACGAAAGCAGACTCAAAACCGTGATAGACATCCCGCTTCCGACCGCACAAAACGCGCAGATGGACATTTTTCGCAAGGATTTTGTGCTACAGTATCTCAAGAACGTCGCGCTTGCTCGCAGCCCGGACGAGCTGGCTCTGGGGTTGCTATCAAGTATGGTGCACGCCAACCATCTTGAGATCATCGAGTTTCTCCTGAACCCCCAAGCAAACGGTGATTTCATCCAGCGGCTATTTCGTCTCTACGACATCGGCGACGCACCCGATTCGAAAAAGCGTGATGCTGTCAAGTTGCTACATCAGTACGTGCTTGTTGCAAAGAATAATCAGTGTAATCAGCTGGCAGATTTCCTCAGCGCGCTAGTGAAGGGCGGGCTCTTAAAAATGGTCATATATGCACTAGACGACAAAGATAGTGCGCTCCGCGTGGCCGGGATCGAAATCTTGAGCACAGTGCTTGACCAGGATGTGGCGTTGGTGAACCTTGTTAGCAATGAGAACAAGGAGGTGGACGAGCTAGAAGGTTTCGAAAGTATGGGTGCGGATTCGAAGAAGGCGGACTATGCTGATGATGAGCATACGCACGAGAAGCTGGAGCAGATCAAGTTGAACTTGATGAACGACATGTCGTTGCCATTACTTCTCGGCAAGTTGCTCTTGTCCGACCCCAATCCTGCATTGAAGATTCAGGCCTACGAAGCAATCAAGAATCTTTTGTGTTCCACAGTGTTTGACTGTGAGTTGTCAAATAGAAGCGAGAACGGCACCACGGGAGGCGACGACGCACACAGAGCCTACGTGAAGAAATACTTCGAAGCTTTCTATGAGCAAGTGGCGCCCACGCTATTCCAGACTTTTATCGACCTAGCCAACGGCTCAGAGAAAGTGAAGAATGCGGCAGAGAAGTGGCTACAAAAAGACCCCATCTTGTTCCAGCACCTCTGTGATCTAATCTCTTTCTGCTGTCACGAACATGAGGCATCGATCTGCCGGCCGTTCTTCACGAAGAGTCGCGCTCTTGACGGAATCGTGACCATTCTCGCTTTGCGTGTGAACGTGACGTTAAAACTTGGCGTTTTGCGCTGTTTCAAAGGCCTCATATTACTAGACGACCATGACTTCTGCTGTCATATGGTGGAACACGATCTTTTCGCGCCATATTTCGCTTATTTCACTACTGTCGCCGCCAGGAACTCGTTGCCCAATTCCCTGTGCTTGGACTTGCTTGAGATCATTGTTCGGCGTGGTGCTACGGAGAATTTCGCGTGTTTGGTATCGCACATCTCCCAGAAATATCGACTGT
The DNA here is from genome assembly GCA_030556465.1 of Metschnikowia picachoensis. NCBI lineage: Eukaryota > Fungi > Ascomycota > Pichiomycetes > Serinales > Metschnikowiaceae > Metschnikowia > Metschnikowia picachoensis. The sequence continues at coordinate 39,700 of JAKTUB010000066.1, forward strand.
TCTTGGAAACCAAGATTAGCTATGTGTCGACGGGAAGAAACCTACTCATGGCGGCCAAGCAGCTCAGAGACAGGGTCAAAGATAGCACGGTGACGAGCGTGGACGCTAACGACGATTCTCTCAACGATCCACACCCCTTTTCTCCTATTGTGAGGGATGGAAATGGCGTAAACGGATCCTTTAAGCTTGAAAATGGCTTCAATCGAAGCAAGATCGACCAAGAACATGCTAGAAAGAAACGAGATTCATGTGGAGAGGACAATTCAGACTCAGACAAGAGACTCTGCTTGTCTGATCGCGAGAAAATTCTAGCATACCAGGATATGGATGTCGTGGAGGAAGAGGACCCCTCTCACAACATGGCCGTGCAACCCTAGGCGCACTCAATCAAACGCGGGAGAATCGTATGGACAAGTCAAATTTTGACTTTCTATGCTCTGAAATTAATTTTATTTTTTTTTTTCTTTCTAGTTGAGGTGTTTCTTTCGCCTGCTAACCTCGCGCACGTGCAAGCGCATATCATGATAATGACAATTTCTATGATGTCATCAATAGCGCCAGAAAGAGATGATATTCCCAAATTTTCACACAAAGACATGCTTCAAATTCATGAACTGACTCGTGGGAAAATGTGTGGTGTTGCATGACTCAATTTCTCTTCACTACAGCCTTAGTGCTTGGAAGTGTGAAGCATTCACGAATAGCATGCATTTCGGTGACCCTGCGGCGGTCCTCCTCGGCTCAACCCCACAAAATCTTTTGATTATATGCACTCCAAGTTGTACTTAAAGAAGCGGTGCTTGCGAAATCCCTGAAAGAGGGTCTCTAGCACAATTGCTGCAGTAAACCCCAGCAAAACAATCAAATTCTGATTATGGTATTGGATCATTCATTCGTGGAGAACTCCGTATGGAAGCCCGACATTTTTAAGGGCAAGGTCGTCTTTGTTACAGGCGGTGCTGGCACTATATGCCGAGTTCAAACTGAAGCATTAGTGCTATTAGGAGCTAACGCAGCTATTGTGGGAAGAAACAAGGAAAAAACGGATCTAGCTGCCGCAGAAATACGTCAGTTACGTGTGGACGCAAAAGTCCTCAGTTGTCCCAACACTGACGTAAGGGACGTGACGTCGCTTGCTAAGGCAGTGGATCTCACAATACAGGAACTAGGACGCATAGATTTTGTTATTGCAGGCGCTGCAGGCAACTTTCTCGCCGACTTTAACCACTTGTCGCTGAATGCGTTTGCGTCTGTGGTGAACATCGATTTGCTTGGCTCGTTCAACGCCGTGAAGGCGACTTTTCGCGAGCTCAGGAAAAACAGGGGGGCGGTTCTTTTTGTCTCGGCAACTCTACACTACTATGGTGTGCCCTTCCAAGTGCACGTGGGTGCTGCAAAAGCGGGCGTGGATGCTCTCTCAAACGCGCTAGCGGTTGAATTGGGGCCTTTGGGGATCAGAAGTAACTGCATCGCGCCAGGGCCAATTGCCGGCACAGAAGGCATGAACAGACTCGTCAAGAACCAGGACGAGTACGTGAAAAAGATTCCTTTGCAAAGATTGGGATCGACTCGCGATATTGCTGAGGCGACGGTATACCTCTTCTCACCAGCAGCAAGTTATGTTACGGGAACGGTGCATGTGGTGGATGGTGCGGCCTGGCAGAATGGGCAGCTGTCGACACAGCACTTGTATCCGGTTGAACTCACGAAAAGAAACAACGAGTTAGTAACGAAACTTTAAGACTACGGCCAAACTATAGTGACGGGATGCTCATTTACTAAGATTTGGAAGTTGATTGAGAGCTTTCAGGAATCACCTGTGAAGAGGCGGCTGAATTTGGGGTTGGACGCTTTCCTCGTATTTTCCATAAGCGCACATGAGTACACGGGCTGTAGGTGTCCCTACACTGGAAAATAAATCAAAGAGATCGAACAAAACAGAGAAGATAACATGCTCAACTACTGGCACATTTTTAAAGAGCAACGCATTTTTTGTATTATATGGAGAATTATCTCAGGAATTGTATCGACATTGGACGACTAGTGTAAAATAGCTGTGCTTGTCTGACTAGGTGCTTTTCGGTTTCTTCTTTTTCGGTTTCACGTGGGAGAATTTGCTATTCCTTGCATACGTAGACATGAATGTAGACGTACCATTTATGTTCGTTTCATATCAGAGAGAAACAACTGGCTCGAAACGTTTGGCTCGAAACGTTTGGTTCTAGTCTTTAGTCAAATGTATGAAGACAGGAGTACAAGAAAAATAAAAACAAAAAAAAAACATATCTTAACAAAAATTTCGGCATAGTGCCCCCTCTTGCCTGATTGACTGAAATTTGGACGATTCCTGGGGTTTGGGAACCACGCTCCTCTAAGGCACAAATGTCTCGCGAACCATTATACATAGTACCAATACATAACTGAAGAGAGTAAGAGTCGAGAATACTTTGCCAAAAGATTGTTTATCGCAACGGCCTATGCGGAAGGTGAAGAAGATTCGAGAATAAGAGCCAAAATCATGGCCAAATTGCGATTCCGTTCTATTGACTGCCCTCTATGGCCTGCTTAATACGCCGGAAAGGGTCTCGATGGTTTTTTTTTCCGTTGTTTTCTGTAAATACTGTATGATGTTGGGTTTTAAAAATCTAGGACGATCACGTGACACACGCGAGCAATGTTGTGGAAATTTATCATGCTTGGTGCTGAAGAAGTTTGCTCACTACTTGAACTTTAAGACTTATAAAAGAGTATATCGTACAGGAACTCTACACCGTGGATAAAGCTTAGATTGCTCTTCGCACAACCACGTCAAACTCGTTAACAAACGTAATAAGCTGCCTGTGTGCTAACACATTTGACACGCTCGTTTGACACGCTGTTCTCCGGTTTTCCAACATATGGACGCGCTGTGAAAAATTGCGATCCGTCGATTGAACTACCCTTAGGCCCCTTCTCCTTCATCAATGGTACTTAACCAGGTGATAATTCACTAACTTAGGCCAACTATCATGTCATACTCCTAATCTGTTACTAACCACGTGATCACCTCTGGGCTGCCGATGAGTCTACCCCAGAGATGCTCAAAAGGCCTACGCTACGCATGCGTAGCTACTTTGCGTAGAGTAGCCGCGAAAAATTCTACTCTACGCATGCGTAGCGTGAAAATCGGGCTACGCTACTAATGCGTCGCGTAGCGTAGAATTTAGGAAGCTGTGTCTCAAAATTTGGGTATGTATCATGAATGATGTCGTATAGTATATGGTATTACTGGGAATAGAGACATCAAGCAAGAAGCGCTTATTACAAACGTAAGAAACTGGTATAATTAGATGAAGTCAGAAGTACAAACATCTGCTCGAAAAAGAGAGCAAGCGAATTCATGGCACTGGTGACCGTGGTCTATTGCAGGAAAATGTTCATACTATCCTCCAGCTTTTCTTCATGATCTGTCGCAAGATCGTGGTCAGTAAGTAGCTCACAGCTTTCTTTCTCTTCTTCAAAAGCTCTAGCTCGGGTGTGGCGTCAAGAAAATTGGAGGTGCATTGCTTGGCAATACTCGTAGTACTTGCCTAAATGGAACACCTAACATGGCGCGTCTGATAATCTAAGGCACGCCATTCACGGTTCACGCGTTGCCAAGACACGCAATTCGCGACTTCACGGTTCAAAAAGAATGCTGGGCACGTATGCTAGGGGCTGTTCGAAAATTAGCCATTATAATACCCTTAAAACCGGTTATCTATCCATATAGAGTTTATACTGCATTCAAGCTCTACGCTCTCTACTCTACGCGGCTACGCACTTTTTGCCCATCTCTGGTCTACCCTAAACACCATTGTGAGAGAGAGTATCACGCATAGTTATTGCTTGCTAACGTGTAATTACACTGAAAATAGTGTCTAGATGATCGATCAAAACACCAAGATGCGAGCATTTGATTAACGGACGGAAGAAATAAGAATAAAATTAAAAATTAAAAATTAAAAATAAAAATAAAAATATTGATCCGTTAGGACACGTGGATACACGGGTGTTCAGGGACCGGGGTGACCGCTTGTCTTACTAGTAGGTGAAGACCGCGGTAGTCAAGTTGTTTAGTTTATGTAAATAGATCTAGGGAAGGGTTGATAGTAAACGGTCCTAACGGAGATCCAGTTAAAGTGTACCCCTTTTCCTAGATCCCTGGGTCTAAGCCCTTTCTTATACTTGACTACTGTTTTTGTGAGGATGCAGGTGTGTCAGACGCATGCCTGCACGAGCTAAACAACCGAATCCTACTCCTTTTAAAATCATTTCGAATAAAAACCCCACTGTGATCAAAAAAAAATTAATAATAATAATAATAATAATAATAATAATAATAATTATAATAATAATAATTATAATACAATCGCCAATCTGGGCCTTGATCGCGAGGCTGATCGACGCGCGCAACTCGGGCCGCACACGACCTTTGTATACGGGCCTTCCAACTGTGAAAGTATCTGTTTCAAGTATTTATGTACTCAGTGACTAGTTTACTGGTATGACTACACCCCTTGAAGAGAAATGTCTAGATCAGAACACTAACAGGGTGAAAAGGTTTTTCCGGGATGTGCCGGTGTGAATACACCAACTCTCCTCACCATTATCACGTGATAGAGGCGCTTGGCGTTGCGCCAGCACTACAGGCTACAGCGACCAGCCTGCCTTCTTCCGCGCAGTCTCAACTACCAAGATCGTAACATATACACTACTTTGAAACGTCATAACACCACGATTCTACGCCAGAAAAGGAAAAATGAAAAAAAAAAAAGAGACCATAAAAAGAAACCATGTCGATCGACCCTGAGACACGCCGTAAGCTCCTAGCATTACAGAAAACGGAGGGTAATCGGCAATGCGCCGACTGTGCTGCGTTCAACCCGCAATGGGCGCTGCCGAAATTTGGCATCTTCATATGCCTAGAATGTGCGGGCGTGCACCGTGGGTTGGGTGTGCACATTTCGTTTGTGAGATCCATCACCATGGACCAGTTCAAGCCTGAGGAGGTGCTCCGAATGGAGAAAGGGGGCAACGCCAGCTGCTGTGCCTGGCTCGAGAAACACGGCATAGCCGCCACGACGCCGCACAGGGAGAAGTACGACAACGACGCGGCCGAGGATTACAAACAGCACTTGACATGCCTTGTTGAGGGCCGCCCTTATGAACCCATAGACCGGCTGCAGCGCGTGGCGCCTCCACAGCAGCAACACCAGCAGCAACAGTTTGGTAGCGAAAAACCCACCCAGGCTCCTTTCCAGCCCGATAAAGCGCGTACCGAAGCCTATTTCGAAAAGATCCGCATGCAGAACGAACAGAGGCCAGAGAACTTGCACCCGCTGCAGGGAGGGAAGTACGCCGGATTCGGAAACACACCCGCGGGATCGAGCAAGGCCGGCAGTGGCTCGTTAAGCGGGATCTCCGTGAATTCGCTCCAGCAGGATCCATTGGGAACGCTTACCAAAGGCTGGAGTCTTTTTTCGTCAACGGTGGCGAAGTCAGTCAATGAGGTGCATGAGTCTGTGATTAAGCCCGGGTTCAGTCACTTGCAGGAGAGCGATCTCGGCTCCGAAACGAAACGTGCCATGGCCCAATTTGGTCAGAAGATGCAGCAGACAGGCAAATTCGGCCAGGAAACATTCTCGACGTTCACGAAAGACGTGCAAGACCGCGGGCTTAATGACACCGTGGGCACTTTTTTTGGCCACATCAGCGGGCGTGCGCAACCCAAGGTCGACCGTGCGTTTGGGTTCAAGAAACCGGACAACGAGACAAAAATGCCGGCTTTGGGCAGTGATACCGCAAAACACAAGGACGATGACGCATGGGACGACTTCTAGGGTTACATTCGCATGCTTTTTATCATCAAAAACACACTTGCACAAATGAGCCACGCCTCTTTGACACCTGTTTTGGTATCCATGAATATACTTACTTTGCTTCAAGTGCACCGCGTCTCCTGATTCACCATTCATGAAGCATCCCCAGGATATATCAAGTACGTTCGGTACCACCGACGCGCTTGTTGCGCCAAGTATGTCGTCCTTTTAGAGGAGATCCTTTCCGTTTCTTCTTATTCATTTGCGCTTTTAGACTCGGCCGAATCGCATGTACGATTTTCTTTTTCGTTCTTGTCTCCAGCTTCTAACACTTTGATTTAATCATTCCTCTTGCATGGGTAGCCCCTTTCTCCATCAATTCAGTGTTTTCACTTGCGAGGATTCCTCTAGTCCCTCAGCGCACTCGCGTTTCTTTCTCAAGTACTACACTCAAGGGGATATTGAACTGATATTGTATCGTAAGAAACTAAGTCTTAACTACATGTAAAACCCGACTGCCCATTCACGCACTTTCCAGGACGTCAGATGAACCTGGCTTGGGCTAATAAGCCTGGAAGATCTCATCTCGACTTTTGGCAATAGCAAACCAGTTCCAGACTTTCTTTCAGGTTGTTGAGTATATTGCGCAACGGCCCAATCGATGAGTCTTGTTGCTCGGCACAAAAAGACTAATCTGGTCAAAAAAATACTACGGTCTTACTTGAAAGACATCGCTCAGAAAAAAAGACGTCGCCCCTAGCAATGAAGATGAAACGCGTTTAAAAGTTAGGCAATACCAGTTGCTTTTTCGAAATCGTATCAAGCCCACAAATACTTGTAGAATAATAACGCACGATGCTCACAACGCCAAAATTGAAATAGTAGGAGGCGTTACTGAGAAAGGATCTGCGCCCTGGGACCTTCAATTTAGCCCCAGAACGTATCCACAAGGCGGTTTGGCCACGTGCGAAGTACCAGCGGCCGTATTTTCTATATCATAACTTTGAAATTCATTTATACTAGACTATGTGTATTTCTGAAAAATTCCTTAAAGGAGTATTTATTCTGAAGTGTTTTATATCTTTTTATTTCGTATTTTGTACAAATCTCAGTCTACTGACTGAATACGTCAACCATTATCCCCAGGATACCTCAAAAAAAAAATTGAGAGAATTTATGTATACTGGCTCGTGTTACGAGAATGTGCACAATAATAGACTTGTTCATAGCATCGATTCTTTATAAAGGCTTTGAAGAAACTTCAGCCAAAAAAAAGAGAAACTTCGCTCGCTCCTCACATTGCTACAAGTGCGGTCGTTAAGGACGCGTCTGGAATATTCCTGGAATTATCCTTAAGGTGACTCGATAGGGAATGAAAGACTTGATGTATATGCCATGTAATTTCAAGCAGATTTAGCGTTCAAAGACCACCAAAACGTGAAGCTAGTCATGTAATTTAGACAACAATTAACGTGCCTTCATGATGAGATCAAACAGACATTAGTCTCAGCAGAGCAGTTCAGAGACACATGTATCTTAAGAATACAATGTCTCCAAGTATTCCACCCAACATAACAAAATGTTTGGTCTCGATCCAATTGAACATTGATCTCAAAAATATAACACACGAAATGATCCGGTAGTCGTTACATGAGTCTACATTCGCCGCAACCCGTTTACTTCCTCGCACTCATTCAAGTTCACTGTCTGGCACTGAGAACCGGGAACCCTGTGGAGGCAGGGGCAGTCCGAGAGGGGCAGTCCGAGAGTGAGGCAAAGGTTACAGCGTTGCGTGCGGCGTCAGGCGGTGTGGCGAGGAGAATTTGAGCTGCGGCGAAACCGAATCGTTTTTTTTATTTTTTTTTAAAGGTTTAGAATCATCGATTAGACGCCTTCTGTGTTTAGTTGAGCTGGAATAACTCATTTCGCTCATTTTTATGAACGGATGCTTTCAGGAGCTGTGTGAATTAGCGGGTATACATATCTGGCTATGACGCTTCTACCGAGGAAGATACAGATTAGAGAGAGGCGATTGAAAGCACGGTGCAAGCGTTAAGATGTTTTTTTTTTTTTTTTTTAAAAAGAAGCAAATTGTATTAACAGGAAGCCGCGGTTAAACGGTCAAAAATCTAGATATTTATAGACAAAAAAACCTACATACGTCAGTTTAGAACACTGAGTAATGAAGCCCCCCGACTTTCCCAAGTTTCTTATTTTTTGTTAGACAGACTGCGAGAATCTGTGAATTGCAATGTCAATGTCTGTAAATTTTTTTCCGTCCAGCAATCGCGGCCTAAATGGCTACGTCAGTTTGCCTGAAAGCGGCTGACTCCAGATTGATCATGGACAGACGAATACGTTGGGATTGACTTCTAATCTGTTGGAGAATCCGAAGCTCAGACTTCAACGCTCCTTCGCAAATTGAGTACTGACGAGCAGTACATAACTGAGCTCAGTCATTACTTGGTTAACGCATTTGGGTCCGAGGTGAGACTAGATTACGGCTCTGGTCACGAGTTGTCATTCATCGCCTTCTTTGGAGGCCTTCTCGACTCTGGTATCATCGATAAAGCGATTTCAGGTCACGAGATTTTAGTCGTCTTCAGTAAATACTACGATTTGGTTCGTCGATTGATATTGGACTACAGTTTAGAGCCGGCAGGCTCGCACGGTGTGTGTGGCTTAGACGATCAT